>ALYI01004062.1:0-11194 GCA_001969225.1 Ceriporiopsis andreanae CBS 279.92 | reverse complement strand
CCCCGCCAGCCCTGTCCTACAACCACCTCCCGCTGCCATACGCCTCGCGGCAGCACCCCTTCCCCTTCACCCCCCACCCCCGCTATGCCGCACCCCCGCTCTCCTCAAACACACCGTCAAACACGAACACTGCTCCCGCCGCCGACCCACACGCGTACAGTGTCTCCCCGCCTGTGACGCCCACCGACGACCAGCCCTACACGCTTGCCTTCGCCGCAAGCCCCCACCAGCACCCGTTCCGCCGCGCCAGCTTCGCAAGCATCGACTACGCCTCGGGCGCAGGAGCAGGCGCGCGGCCGGGCAGCGGAGGCGGCGCAGGCGCGTATCCGTACGACGACCAGGAGCGCCACCAATTCGACGAGCGGCAG
The DNA here is from genome assembly GCA_001969225.1 of Ceriporiopsis andreanae CBS 279.92. Classification (NCBI taxonomy): domain Eukaryota; kingdom Fungi; phylum Basidiomycota; class Agaricomycetes; order Polyporales; family Meruliaceae; genus Ceriporiopsis; species Ceriporiopsis andreanae. The sequence continues at coordinate 10,826 of ALYI01004062.1, read as the reverse complement.
CCGCAGTACGACGACCGCACGGGTCAGCAGACGCAATACGACGACCAGGAGCGTCAAGCGCAGTACGACGAGCAGCAGGGGGCGAGTCAGGGTCAAACGCAGAGTCAGAATCAGGGGAGCCAGGGACAGCATTGGGATGATCAGTACGCACCAGGCCCGGGAGACGAGTCGGCGGCGTTCACCGCCCCGCTGTTCGCCCCGCAACCGCATACACTCTCCCCGCATTACTCGCCACATACCGCGGGAGGCTACTCGCCGCACCACGGCGCAGGAGGCTACTCGCCACACGCGGGCCAGACCTTTGCATCGCCGCACGCGGGAGCATATTCATCGCAGAATGTCGGCGGCGCGAACGCTGGATATTTCGGCAGCGCGGCTTTGCCGTCGTTGAGTGCGACGACCTCGTTGAGCTCGCTATCTGGCGCAACGGGCGCACCTTTGTCACAGGCATCGTCCCTCCCAAACTTATCCTCCGCAACCTCTCTAGCAGGCGCCACCACTTCTTTGTCCGCCACGACGAACCTGAACCCCCTCACCTCCGCGGCTTCGCTGCCGAACCTCTCTTCTACCAATATCAATGCCGGCCCCTCCTCGCTCTCTTCTCAACCGCCGTCTGGCGGACCTTCAATATCGGGGACTACGCCGGCGGGCGTAACGACCGCCACAGGCGCGATCATCCACACGCACCCGGCTGTGCAGACGCCGCTGAACGGTGTACCCGTCGAGGTTGTCGGCGGACTGCCCGTCCACCCACCGCTCGCCGTTCCGCCAATTGCGGCCCCGCCACACATGGGTGGTGAGTATTTGTTTGCTTCGGTTCTTTCAGTGGGCGGACAGAACACGGTAGGACTGGATATATGCGCCTTCGGCTGGGTATATGCGCTTTTGACTGGGTGTATGCGCTTTTGAGTGAAGTGTATGCGCTTGCGACTGCTTGTATGCACGGTGGGCAGGATGTATGCGCTTTACGACGGGGTATATGCGCCTCCAATGACGCGCTTGAGCTCGCTGACCCTCGTTCTCTTTGTTCTGCCTTCGCTTGCCCGCATTCTTCTACATGTCAGCATGCTAACTATCTTCTCCCGCGATAGGCATGCCCCTCGGACTCGCAGGTCCTGGAATGTCCGGGCTCGCCTTCCCATCATTCACCAACCGACGGCGGCGCGACTCGCTTACCGGGGACGACGGCGAGGGCAGCCGGAGCCGGAGCCGCAGTCGCAGCCGGAGCCCGCGCAGCTCGCTGTCACGCTCGCCTGAACGTGTGCGGCGGCGCGGCAGCCCCGGACGCGAGCGGGAGCGGCGGGATAGTGGGCGGGAGCTCAGGGAGCGAGACAGAGAGGGCAGGGAAGGACGACCGGAGACGGCGCGCGAGCGCGAGGAGCGGCGGAAGAGCGGGAAGCAGTACGCGTTTGTGGAGCTTCCTGGGAACGCGGTGAAGAAGCGGCCAAGGCGGCGGTATGACGAGATTGAGAGGCTGTATTCGTGTAGGTGAGTCGTGTGCCGTGATTGCCTTCGTTCTTTTTTGGTTGTGGCTTTTGGGATCATTGTGTTCGGTGAGGAGGTGTTGAGAATGCGAGATGTCGGTGGATGGAAGATCGAGGGTTTTATTGGTAACGGCGACGGCGCACGGCGAAGTTCTGGAAGGCGTAGGCAGGACGCGGTCCCACGTCGGTAACGTCTCTTCATTCACCTTACTCATCGCCTTCATTCTCTTCGTCCGCCCCATTTGACTCTTATCGGTAAGAAACAAGCGCGTATACTTACCCTATCACTTAGCTTCCCTAATTGTTCGAAGGCGTACGGCACCCTCAATCATCTCAACGCGCACGTCACAATGCAGAAGCACGGCGCAAAGCGTAGTCCTGGAGGTGCGTCTTTCCCCTGTAATAGACTCGCGCGCGATGCTAACGATTTCTTATCTACAGAGTTCAAAGAACTTCGCAAACAATGGCGACTTCAGAAGAAAGAGGCTGACGAAGCAGAGCGCGAACGCGAACGGCAAGAGCGGCTAGGGATGGTCCAGCCGTTCGGGATGCTGCACGCCGTGAGCCTCAGCCCGCACGCCGTGGCTCTCAATTCTCAGGGTGGGATCGGCATGGCGTTCCACGGGCACTACCAGTACCCTATGCGTCAGGGTAGCGATTATCCTCTGCGCTCCGGCGACTACCCCTTGCGCTCCGGCGACTTCTCAGGGCGGCCGCCTTCGGGCGAGTACTTCCCGCCACAGCGCGCGGAGTACGCGGGCCAGCAGCAGCAACGCGAGATGCACGGGCGTGAGTACGGCCTGGTGTATGACTCATACGCCGCCGCGCAGGGCCAGCCAGGCACGTCGGGCGACTTCGACCAGTTCCTCCTGCCGACGTCGCAGCCGCCGCCACATCCATCACAGCAGCCGCACGCGCCCCATCAGCGGCGCCAGAGCCTCGGGTACCCGCTGTCGCCCGCGTCGATGTACTCGAGCGGCACGGGCACGGACACGGCGCGGAACAGCATCTCGAGTGTGACGAGCGCCGGCACGGTCGCAGGCGCAGGCGCGGGCGAGGAGCTCGAGTATCCGAACGAGGAGTACGACATGGAGTACAACAACGCGTACTCGCAGTCGCAGGGCCAGGCGCAATCTCAAGGTCAAGGTCAGGGCCAGGGTCAAAGCCAGCAGCAGTGGAGCGGGAGCAACGCCGTGAGCGGCGCTAACGAGCGGTTCCCGGCGACGTGGGACGTGGCGCCGTCGGACCCGCACCCGCACACGGACGAGCCGCTGCTCGCGTCGCACGTCGCGCTCGGCTCGAACCGCCTTCCACCAGATAGCACGCTGCTCACGCCGTACGTGCCCGCGCCCGCGCAGAGGGAGCAGGGGCAGGGCGACGCGTGATCCCGACTTAGGACACCGCCCGCCTGCCTCGACATTCCTTCTCGCCCGAGAAGACGCACAGTCACCGCGCACTGCCGTCTCACCGTCACGAACACCTTAGCGGTATTCTCGCCTCCCGATTCCCGACCCACGCTTATGCACTGTATGGCCCTCCTCCTTCTACTCTTCTCCTCGTCCCGCCCTCGCCGTACCGTACACCGCTTTAGTGCTCTTCGCCTTGCGCTACCCTTGTAACCGCCGATCCTCTATCCTCGGCCGTCTCGATCTCCGGTCCCGAATATCATTCGGACTTGTACACTATCACGCTACGTTATCTCTCGGTTTATCTCCCCGTTGGGCCACTCCTTCCAGTACTACCGACCACCGCCGCCCTCACATCGGCACGCGACATAAGCCCCACCACCCCACCGACGCCGACCAGTTATCGACTGCATCATACGGAATTCACTGTTATTTGATCTACTCTAGCTGCGAGAATGATGTAGGAGTTGAAGATGAAGATGAGAGAGACGGCGGCCGGCGTTGGGTTGTACTACCTGCCTTTGCTGCTACTGTACACCTGACATGTCTGTTGTTACACCCGCTCGCCCGCGCCGGCCGTCTTTTGGAGAATGGAGGAAAATGATGCGGAGGGAGGAGGGAGGCTGGTGCGGATGTTTGGGTGCGCACGTGTGGCCACAGCGCGGCTGGTGTATCCATTGCAACTCCCGCCTTGGCACCGGCTATCCTTATTCCTCCATTGCTCGACCCAGGTAAATCAAGACCCCTTTATTGCGCGCCGTTATACGCGTTCAAGACGCCGCCTTTTGGTCCCGTTATTGCTCGCCTCACCTCGCTACCCTACCAAGGCCCGGTATTTCATTGCTTATCCACATTCTTATTCGTGTATATAACCCTTTTTATAGTTCGCCCCTCCTTGTCCGCACTCCCGCATCCTTTTGCCACAGCCGCGCCGCCTGATATCGTTGTAATGCGCCGGCCAAGTACATACTATTCATCTTCGTTATTCGCTTATTGCTACATTAGTGCCTGTTTTCCGCCCGGGTTCGTATCATCCATGTCTCTCTGCCTCGCCTCGTCACGCGTCGTCCTGTCGTCCTGTCGTCATTCGCACTTGATTTTCACCGTACATAGTTTACAGTCTGCTTGGTTCTTGTTTGTCTCACCCCATGTCTCGGTGCCATCCTATTCGTACTGTTAGTTACTACTCTATGGAGACCCATGTTGTACAACCTCGATCATTATTACTTTTACTCGCACCCCAGATCTGTGTGAACGCTGGCGGGTGGGACGCTGTTGGAGTACGTTTACTCTTGGTCATGATGGTAAATACCTTCCCGCTCCCTTGGTCGGCTCGACGCTGCGGACATCGTCGGCCTCCCATGCCTCACTTCCTTGGGGGTGCTTGGCTGCCTCGTGGATCCCACACGCTGCCCGTCGTCTCAACGGTCTGTCTGAAGCCTCTACACCCGGAGCGCGAGGTTTTGGGTGCGTCCTGTGATTAATTCATGTTCTACATAATTGTTCCAGCGGGCCCCGCATGTCTCTCACCGGCGAGCTCCCGAGAACCGTTGGGACGGCTTCGCTCCGTCTCCAAGCATTAATTGACAAGGTGCTTGACCGGACGCAGATGCATGGTCGTGGCTATGTTTAGGGCTGCAACTCGCCCCGTCGCCTCCGCAGCGGGCTGGAATGGAAGGGATACATGGAAAGAAGGACGATCACGCTGGTCGCGACTGAACGAAGTGTGGTCCGCGTCACCGGTCAGCGCACAATCTGCATAGTGTCAGACTGTGCGCACGCCCGATCGTGATGCATCACTGGAGTGCGAGAACTGGAAGGGAGAAGCTGCAGCAGACGCTTGGACCGGTTCTCCATCTCCGTGCCCCAGAAAAAAATCCGAGTAAACGGAAGATCCCCGCAGCGCCACGCCGCGCACACGTTTTCGGCGTGTAAGTGCACTCCGGGGCGGCGCGCACTCACGCGTGCTCGACGCAGCAGCCAAGTTGCGCCTTCCAGGATTTCGAAGTTTCCATGTCTTCTGCAGGCCACCAGATGGCTTGCCGGGAGCAGACTGCACGCTCCCAGGCGAACAAGCCTCTGAACTCTCCCAGGACACTCACACCCTGGCCGACTGTCGGCACCAACATTCGAGCCCGTGTCTGCCGTCTTGCCAAAGATAACAGCCGGTTGTCTGTTGCAAAGTCTCCGGTTGGATGGGGAAAGCGGTATTTGCTGGGTTGGATATGTCGCGCCACGGAGCGGCATGATGGCGTCCCTGCCGTCCGCCATCGAGCAAGTCAAGGGTTAAGATGCAATTTGTACGCAGTCTCGACGCGTGGCGGCACGTCCCTAACGCGCCTGACGCTTGGCGCAGAAATGAATGTGGGTGGACTCTCGTGACGGAGGAGACGACGTACGAGCCAATTCAATCGTGATTGTGGCGCTGATCATGCAGGAATCCAGGCTGCTGTGCGTCTCCTGACTTTTGTCTCGAGCTTGTTGGACAGCATCAATGAACTGCCCAGCAGTTTCCCAGAATGCGCCGCCTTCGGTGGCACAGCGATACGCAGCTCACGAACAAAGCGCCGCGTGGGAATCAGTCTCTTTCGACAGAGGACGTCTGATGAATGCGAGCGTGAGGGGATGCTTGATTCACCTGGGCGCACAAGATCTTCACACCTTTGCCCCCCAGGCTTCGCAAAGCGTCAGTCCGCACCGTAACAGCATGTCGCTTCTGTGCTTCGTATTTCGTAACAACAGCCTCTGCAAATCATCAATCGCAACGTAAAATGCTAGCCTGTTAGTAGCACCCGGGAACTGCAATCAACGACTCACCCGTCTGCTGACCCGTGTTGCTATGCGGCTGAAGCTTTGCCAATCGACTTGTATAACAGCCTTGACGTGTTCTGCACAGACGCGCACGTTCCCCACGGACAGGATCAACACGCGTCCTGGTTCTCGACTCGTGACTTCTCGAGTGACGTCTGCGTTTTCTTTGCGCAGGATCGTGACGGCGAGACAAGGCCTTCAATTGGTTTTGCGGTCAGGGCCAGGGGCAGCAGATAGGATGCCATCATTGGGCAGCCACCTGTCGGCATAAGATCACGGCGTCAGAATCGTCTCACACAGCAGCGAGATTGAGTGCTAGCGATGGATGCACGCTGCAGTGCATGAATGAATGTGAGAGATGCAGACCGCTCTCGCCATAACATGACGAACTTACACCTGCGCATCCCACCATTCGTGTTATCTGGGGGTCCGCGTTTGCTCGATTGGGAGATAAAGGGGCTGCCAGCAGCAAGGCACAGATCCGGGCGTCGTATTGCGATCGAGAGGTCAGGAGACGATACGCTCGATATGAGATTACCCAATGTGTCACGAGTAGCGGGTGCAGATTCATTCGGAACCGAAACGCAGACAGCATCGTTCCGCGCTGTCCGATCGTTGGTTGTTGTCGAATAGAGTTGGATGCAAAGAAAACAAAGAACGAAGGCATGATAACGACAGGAGCAACGAGCAGTCTGACAGGGGTTGGATTGAGTTCGACCACCGCGAGGATACAGCCTGGAATGCAGGCTCTGTCAAGGAGCTATGAACGTTCTGCCACCACCAATAGAACGAGAGCTTACAAAATTGAATATAGGCCGACATGCAGTTCCGGTGTGCGTGTGCTGCACGGAACTTTCTCCATTCAACCACGGGGAGCCTTGACAATGACAAGGGACATGAAATGTCCGGGCGTTGCACCTAGACGCGACGGTCGAGAAGGGCCCCTTCTTTTCATCCTATCACGTCGATCTTTTTCGCCGCCACTGGAAGACCGTTCAGGCTTGGGCGGATACAGCTGCATTTGTAGACAAAGCGCATGCCCCGACCGTCGTGTAGGGCACAGCACGGGCTCTTGACCGTACACCGGTGTAGGCTTGGGGTTCTCGAGTCTGCCCGTACGTCTACACGTGGGTGGAGGATATCGTCCAATAGAACAACGGACCAACGGCTTGGCCTAAGTTTGATGCGGTCCAAGAGCAGGCTGCTCTTGTCTGCATGCGTGTCTGCGGAAGGCCGGCGCTGGGGATATGATCCGCACCTGCTTCTCGCAGGTCAGAGCACGGGAGATGTGAGAACCCCAATCGTCGCCCGACAAAATTCATCGTGGGCCTCAGCGCGTCTTTCTACGCGACGAAAAGCTTGGTCTCAGCAGCAGATGCATGCGGCTCATCAACGGCCGAGCCGCGGGCGGCGCGAAAGATGGGGTTCAAGGCCCACGAGGTGTCCGGCATGACATAGAACCGTTCATCTGACCGCGTCTGCACCACCCGCGAGTGGCGGCGTTGAATTGGTGAAGAGCCGAGCGGACAGACACCTGAATAAAGCCTCATTGTAAGGTGAGTCTCGGCGTCACAGAGGAAACGCACTCGTGCTTCAGAGCGTCCTTGAATACGCTGAACAGTATAATGCAGGTCGCGACAGGCGCCTTTCGAGGATTAAATTGCAATTCAGAGGATAGTCAGAGTTCGTTCGAGGGTGCCGAATAGCATGCGAGGAGCACTTACGTCCGTCCGACCGACGCAACGATAAGACACGAGGTCTGCTTCTGTTAGAGAGATGTCCGAACATGAAGCTTGAGGTATAGCGCCAACAGTACGCGCCAGGCCGCAATCGATTGTTTCGGAAGCTAACTCGGACCTTTTCAACGGTAAGCGATCATGAACAAACCAGACGACCATGTTAAACTTACATTTGACCTATGCTAACGCTCAGGGTGGTTGATCCATTCATTCTTGGGGTCGCTGACCCGTCTGGAATGTGGTCAGCGCTCTGACACACTGCACACACTGAATCCAAGATCCAAGGTTCTCTCGAGTGTACACGACCAGTAAAAAACACCTCTAAACATTTGAACAAGAGGTGTTTTGCTCTGGCGATGGTCAGCCGAAGGCGTCCCGCCGGGAAGTCAGGAGACGACATTTAGCAAACATCTGTATCTGCTTATCTTTCCGAGCAGGGTGTATAAGATTCAAAAAATATGAGCAGAGTATGAACTACACACCTTATGAGTTGTCGTCGCAAGCGGTGCAAATAAAATGTTGACTTGATTTGAACCTTGAACCTTGATTTTGGCGCTTGTCAGTGTACGTCCCGAGAAGGAAGATTTGGTCATTCGTCGGATAAGGGTCGCAGAGGTTGAAGGCTAGTCGCAGTGGCCACGAGAGTACGCCGTGATCTTGACAAACCGGGAAGTTTGAATGCCTCGAGCGGCTCAGCATACGAGAAGACGGTACCAAGAAACGCGCGAGGAAGACGTTGAGGTGAGAAGCGGTCGCCAACCTTGTGACATAATAGCATGCGTGTATGTCGTCGAGGCTGCATCATGACATGATCCAGCCGGACGTGCATATCTCTCTACAAATACCAGCATCAGATAAGGCGCGACTCTCACGAATTTCAGACGTAGTTCTCACCGACTCGCAGTCCGCGGAAGTGTATGGGCTCGCTCAGGTTTTTCCGGAGGTTGTTGCGTACCGCTCGCGCGCGATCGTGTGGCGACGTCATATGTACGCGCCGCTCTGCTGCGTTCACGCGGCCTGCGCTGATCAACAGCTATTTCAGTCCCCAAGTGTCAGCGACCGCATCTGCATCAGAACGTCTGGCGCTCGCGCGCTATGTCGCACCTCATGTTTTACTCTACGGTGTTCCACGGCCAGATCCGCCGCTGCGCGACATTGTTCCAGAGTGATTAACCTTGCTTCGAAAGACGCCACGATAAGGCCTGTTGTTGCTGCTTTTGGGTAGGTAAATGGTCCGAGCAGGGGAGACTGATCAGATGGTCCTTGCTAACCGCTTCCTCGATAGAATCCGCCGTGACCAGGGACGCTGTTGCCCCGTAACAGCACGTTGACAAACTTTGGCTTCTGTTGGAGGTGAGACCAGTCTCCAAACATGTGACGATATTGTATTCTGCACAATCGCGGCGAATTTAGCAGATAATCAGCCATATACATCTTCCTTGCCGTGTTCACAGTGTAAGAGCAACGGGTGCCGTATTGCATATCCAAACAATATCCTCGGGAGCAATCCGACAACGCAATATTGTCTTTGAGGACGTAGTACATCCAGGACAGTCGTCAGCAAAATCAATACATTTGCATTGAAAGAGTTATACCTCAAGTATTGCGATAAATTAGTATTGTGTAGCTCTGCTGAGCCGAAAAACCGACTGTATGCATGTTGTTGCGAGAGCGTGGCTGTGCTGGCGGTCGTGAGGTATTTGGGTAAGCTCAGGTAATCATATGCGCACCTCAACCGTGAAACGCAGATCAAATAATGGCCGTACGACTTGCGGTGGTGTTGAGAAAACAGAAGAACAATACTCGCGGGCTCGAGCATACGGCCTGGAGACTGCAGCGAAGTTATCCAGCTTTTCTCTGGAGCAGGTGGGTGTTTGGAACACGAATAGCTATTTACGATGACATATGTCGCATAGATGTCAAAGAGTGGCAACTCAGTCCTGGCATGGTGGTGGTTTTGCGCAACACGAACTCGAACGCGCGCAGAGGCGCACAAGCAAATGCGGAAAATGCCGAGATCAAGCGCCCTTCCGGGAAGTGAGCGGTGTCCGACGACAGCGGTGCAGGCCAGTGTTGACCTTCGGGGGCAGGTGCTTGGAACAATTGAAGGCAAGGTTTATGGCACGTATTACGTCTTTGACCTGGTCACATCTGCGGAAACGTGACAATATAGTAAGTACTCGGCTCGGAGGGTATCTCAGCCGCCCGCACCACGGAAAGCAGACAAAAGGGCGACCTAGATCTCATACGCGGCGAAACACCTATCTGAATGCTTCAAAAACATACCATGGTTGTTGTCTCAGCTTTTCGACGCGTAAATCTACGTGTAAGGACGTAACTCACTACATTGTCGACAAATGGAACCCGTGCATTTAGGATAGAAACGTATCCTAAAATTCTGATCGCGCGAACGCGTGGCCAAGCTGCTTGGCTTTTTATTAACTTAGTAATCAAATTTAAGACAGATCATAGCACGTAGTCGATGCATTGGCCACACAGAGTGCGAAGGAAACAAAGGGAGGTTCGTGGCGCTTCACAAAAACAAGGCGCCTACTGGAAGCACGTGCCGGTCACATGTCAAGTACGCCTTTCTTGTCCTGCTTCACATCAACGACGACCTCACACTAGACAACGTCAACACACCACCTTTATTCGCCATGGTTAACACTCGGGCTACTACTACAAGACAACTACGCAGCCAAACGGTCAAGGAAGAAGATCGTTCACGCTCCAGGGAGCCGTTGTCGCCTCGTAAGTGGCTCATTTACTATTTGTGGCTCTGATCCTCATCAAGTTTCAGTGGCACGGACTAAGGCAAAGAGAACAGCGGCCGTTGAACTGAAAGCGAAGGTTCGTAAGCCCGCTACACGAAAGAGGGGTCCAACACAGGATGCACCGTCTCCTCCTCGACCGTCTACTTCCACTCGTCGCGACGCGCCGTCCCCTCCTCCACCGACTGCAGCTACTAGGCGGAGTACGCGGTCTACTGCTGTGAAAGCATTGAAGCGCAGTGCCACAGAGGACGCTGCTCCTTCGACGTCTAAAAGACGCAGAACAGAAGAGCCTGCTGTACGACGTGAAGAGGCAGCGCGCCCACCCGTCGCCGCTGCTAAGGCACGAGGTCGCGGTTTGAAACGAAAGCGCGAGGAAGAAGATGAACACGACGATGCGGACAACGCGGACGATGCGGACGCAGAACTACTCGCGTCGCTTGACGATGATCCGAAGATTGTTGAATTGAAACGACTGGACGCAGCCTTTGAGCGAAAGATCGCGGAGATGAAGAAGTTGAGCAAGGAGTTAGATGCTCGGAAGGAGCGGTCAGCCGCGCAAGAACGGCAACTGGCCAAGAGACTGCGTAAACTTGAGGAGACAGAGGAGGCATT
>ALYI01004061.1:0-17365 GCA_001969225.1 Ceriporiopsis andreanae CBS 279.92 | reverse complement strand
GCGGAAACGGTATCCGGGCATAACCATCAACAACGATTTTGAACTCCTGCTGCTAGGGACCTGTCTCAACGAGATGAGCGAGTCCGAAGCGCGCGAATACATCGATCGTGAACTTGTGATCGCTCTGGAGATGCGCGACAGCGTAGATGCGGTCATTGCCACTGCACGGAAAGTCGTGGATACTCGATGTGATCCCACCGGGGTATGTATTACGTAGCTCACGGTGTCGTAACTTGCTGACCTTGCATGACGATGGTCAGCTCAAGCCAGAACACAACGATCAGCCTGGCGTGTTCGTCATACCCATTCCCAACAGCACGTACTCCATCCGAATCTTCCCGGGATGCAGACGCGACGGGGAGTACTGCATGGACTTTGTGCATACGGTCACCCAACAGCCGGTGAACTCGCCGTTCGAGTTCGAACTGTGGCTAATATCTGGGCCAGCTGCTCCATGGAATGCGCCTGGCGTTTTCCGCATCCACTCTATCGAGCATAGTTTTCGGCTTGCGTCACACATGATACGGCCGGGCGAAGAGAAATTTGTGCTGAACGATGGGAAGACGTATCAGTTGATACGTCCGGGGCACAAAGCTGTACGATTCACGATACCGAGGCGAGTGAGTCCGCCCACTGCGATGGACCCACGGTTGGATATTCTAGCTTTTCCCGCGCAGCTTGTGGTGTAAGGGTCAGCACTTCATCTATGTATGTTTCTTCGTCTTTACGCCACACTGAAATCTGCATACGAGGACAGCTTTCTAAGAAGAGCCTTGACTTCAGAAGATGTGTGATATTGGGCTGATTCGACGCGTGTTAACTATCGATCCCACCAAGGTAGGTGTCTCCGCAGCTTCTGTTGGTGTGTGCTATCTCACTTCATGCGAAGATAGACACGTGCCTTCAACAGTGATTATCTGACCTGAAATCGTTCTGTAACCTAGAATCCCCCGCCAAGTGTCGTAGTCATGTGGGGTACCGCAAGCCGGGGGCGTGTGCTTTGCCATCCTTCCTTAAAACTTTCGGAACCCCGAGTCGAGGAGCGAGTGAGTATTTCTCCAATAACGAAGACCTTCGCGGGTGGTGGTTGTCGTCGTCGATGCTCGAAACGGGTCGGACAGGCGCTTCTCTCGCTCTGAGATTTCATACCGGGCGGGGCGGGCCCTAGAGCTCCCAGCCCCTCTTTTCATGCGTCTCGATTTCGACGCGATGGTCACTGCCAGTGGCGCGTACATGACTGTGTAAGTGCCCTCTGTACAGCGTCAATATAGAACCAGAAAACACTGTCACCTGGCTCCCGTAAGTAGCGTAAGTACCTCCAGCGAATCCTAGGTACTGATCTCAACGAACGAACAAATATACAGACCAGTCGTGTTCACAATCTTCCACGCAGAACAACGCAAATGGACATACTCCCCCTACTGTATGACGTCCTTCCGGCAACGCGCTGTCGTCGGGAGAAGGTCATAGTCGTTCCAGTCAGCCGCATCGTGCTTAAAAGACGTCAACAGCGGCACCTATGAACGCTGCTTCCTTACCGTCCCCTGACCTTCCATATCTGCTTGTGAGCCATTGAAATGGCCGTCACAATCATGGAGCTCTGCATGAAGCGTCTTAACCCGTTACTTGGTGGGCCGACTCTCAGGCATGAGGTATGCACGAGTATCTTGTGTATCGCCATCCCTATGCTGACATCGGTTTTTTTTTGGACAGCCGGAAGTCAAGCTCGCGCCGAGTATGCCCTGGTACGTTTACAAGGCGTCTATGGAAGCGAGGTCTGCAAACGCAGAGAGCAGGCGGAAGGACCACGAGCTCGCGGCCTCTCGCAAGCGTGAGGCAGATCTCCGGGTTCGTATCAACGCTGGCGGTCCAACGCATCAGTCAGTGTCGAGGCTGACACGGTCATTTCAGGAGCAATTGGACGCCGTAGATGAATTCGGTGCGTTCCTTGTCGTTGGTCTGGAGGCAAAGCTTGCGGTGCTCGAAGCTCAGGTGTCGGACCTCACTACACGCCTTGACATCGAGCAGGACAAGTCCCAGTTGCTACTCGATGAACGTACGGCGTTGCAAGACAAGCTTGCGGCTGTCCAAAGCGAGGCTGACGTCCACCGGCGGATGGCCGCGAATATGAACGCCGCGGTGTCTACCGAGCACAAGAGCTCAAGCAAGCTCAAGGCGACGCTCAACGCAGCACAGAGCGACGTAGATGCAGCCAAGGAAGCGCTTGCAGAGACAGTGAGGGCGCTGACTGCAGAGAAGGAGAAGACAACGGCACTGGAAGCCCAACTCAAGTGGACAGTTGACTGCCTTCGATCCGCGGACGCGCGCACCTTCGCTCTCGAAGATGAGCTTGAGGACATACAGTCCATAGCCTTCGCTGGTAGCGGTGACGTGGACACAGCCAAGGACACGCTCGCCGAGTCTAGGGCGCGAGAATTAGAGAAAGAGATGACGATCCTACAAGCGCAGATCCAACGGGCCAACGACTGCCTGCGCACAGCAGATGCACGCACCTTCGCTCTGGAAGAAGACCTAGAGAAGCTGCAGGCTGCACGCGCACCCTCTTACAGCGATGATAAGGAGAATGTCGAGGTACAGGAGGAGGAGGACGGTGAAATCGAGGGCAGCTTCGACTTGAGCCGCTTCGCGATCGAGCTCGAGCGCGACCTGCTGCAGAACCAGTACGAGGAGGAGGCCGCCGCCCACGAAGCAGCAGCCGCCCGAGCGGACGCCCTCGCGGTGCAGCTCGCAGACCAGGTGTCTGTACAGAGCTTGTGCGCGAAGATCGAGACGCTGAAGGTGCAGCTCGAGGAGGAGCGCACGATGCACGCGGGCGCACTGCTCGACATGCACGTCATTCTCACAGCCCACGAGCGCGGCGACACCCGCGGCACCGGCGCCGACGGCAAACACGTCCTACTCCGCACGATGCTGGGCGAACGGTGCCACGCCGCTCAGGAGAAGCAAGTCCGATCTGTTCACGATGTGCACGGACTCGCGGCGGGCAAGAGAGCAGCGGAAGAGGCGCTACTGGATGCAGTGCACCGTTGCAAGGAGCTCGAGATGCAGATTAGCGCGCTCGTTGCTCAGTCCCAGTACAAGGCCGTCTCTATGATTGCACCCGACTACCCTGTGACTCCGTCCAAGTCTGCATCGATCAGCAAAGATATCCAGAACTCGAACAAGGAGAACTCCAGTCTCGGCGGTACGACGCGGTTCATTTCTCGGGTACGTCCTCAGCACGACGGTGTTTGCGCCTGAAATTTATTTGCTTTTTACCGCTGTAGTTGTCTGGAACGCGCGCGAGTCGTCCGGGCAGCGGCCTGTCGGCGAGCACTACTTTCAACTCGCCTACGATCAACAAGTACCCGGAAAGCCGTAGTTCCGGCCCTCTTTCTGAGATCACTGATCTGGTGCGGCATTTCGTGCATAATCGTGTCGTATTTCGTCTAACTGAGTCTTAGATCTATGCGCGAGACAGCTGAGTTGTCTTGTCTTTCATGGATTTTCTCTTCGCACACACCCTGCCCTCTATCTCGCTACTATAGTTATTCCACACGTTCCATATATCTCAATATCTGTTCATTCGGAAAGCTCGCTCAATAGTCGTTCGTGCATTCCAACATTTATGTGCTCGCGCGTTCCAGAGACAGTCATGCACACGTTTCGTTCAGAATGTGGGCATGGCCTGAATTAGCTGGCGTGAATAGACGTCGAGTACGCTACAGGCATTCAGGTGCAATTTCTAAGTAGCACGAGTGGGATTATTCGGATATGATGGTTTGTGGCGTGTTATGTCTAGATTGGACGGAGGAGGCATAGTGGAGAGTCAAAGTGCGATAGGCGGGTGGGTAGGTGTAAGGGGGCCGAAAGCAAATTGGTGATAAGCCAAGATACCGGGGATTGTACCGTTTTGTGGCATGAAGACGCATGCCGCTTATGAGTCCCAGAGAGGACCGAAGGAGTGCATGCCATTTTCCTTGCAGCCCTGCATAAGCTCGGCGTTGCCGACGGGGTTAGAGGTGATGATGACGACTGGATAGCCCACGACATCAGCATCATTTCACTATGAAGACCGCGAGACTCGTACCTTCAGCTTTGAACGCCACGTAGACGTCTTTGAGCATCTTCATTGTGTCCGGACGACAGCCCTCTTTCTTGGTGTCAAACAGGATGTATCGCTCCTTGGGGATTTTGCGCTTAATCATGTCGAAGAGTATCGGCCCGAACGTCTTTTCCATGTCCGAGCCGATCCAGATCAGGAACCAGTTGTCGAGCTGGAGGCAGGTGGAGAGGACAGCGCCAATGCCAGAGCCGGTACAGATAGCGATGCCACGGCGATAGAGATGGCAAAGGTACGGCAGGCCAGCGAACTGTCGTATGAGGTGAGATGACGAGTATGCCTGAAAGAGCGGACACTGACCTTCATCTCACGAGTCCACAGATGCTTGGGCACGTCCTGGACAAGGCCGCGGGTCCAGTCGCCCTGCACGCCGGCGATGATGTAGTGGCATCCGCTTTCGATGCCCTCAGAGATGATACCGAAGCCGTGGTATTCCATGACGGCGGAGCGACTGATGCGGCCGAGAAGACCCTGCTGGATGCCCCTCTGGAATTTAATGACCGCGACACGAGGAGACGGCTACAAGAGCAACATGAGTGACTTATCGTGAATATTACGAAATTTGAGCTTACCGTTGTAATCTCAACAGGAACCTTACGGATCGTGAACCACGGGATGGCGATCCTATTGTCACTTATCAGCGGGTGAAATGATGGTATAGAGGAGTTGTACTCACAAGATAGTGATGAACAAGGCATACCAGAACTCTTGAGCGTGAGCGAGACGACGGCCAGACCCGGTGAAACCGCCATCGATGCCGGCGCTGTCGGAAACACACACAAAGATCCATACGAACGCGACTGCAGTCCAACCGGCGAAGCGATGATGGCGCTCGAAGGTGCTGTTTGCGGTATGCGGGGTTAGTGTGCACAAAGAAGGAATGTATATGCACTCACTTGTGATGATGAGCGCGGATCCAAGGGGCTGCAGCCAGCATCGTCAGGGCGCAGATCGCCACCGTGATGACACCCCAGGCCAATACTGCCTTGGGTATATGCTGGGCGACGTGCCTCTGGAAGTTGCGCACCACGATGAATATGAACCAGGCGACACCAGACGCTGCTGAGCCAGAGTGTATACCACCGATGTGCTGCAAGAAGCCAGTCCAGAAGATGCGCATGTACAGCGGAGTCCACTGCGTCACGGCAAGTGAGTTTCATATTTGCCGCAAAAGAACGAGCCACGTACCTTCTGGAAGACCTTGACGATGACCCAGAAGAGATAGCGCAGGAAGAGCTCGTTACGGCAGGCCACAGCCGAGACGATGTTACCGAGGGCGAGAGCAGCTCCGTGATGTTCAGCATACGGAAAGTGATGAATGCACGCCACGAAGATGCCGACCATATTCAAGGTGAACACGAAGGTGAAGAGCTGCATGGGCAGATCAGCAATGCATGGCGCAAACCACTCAAGACTACTCACCATGCGATAGGGATTGTACCATACACGAAACCTGATCCAGAGACTGGCAGGTTTCTGGCGCGCTGTCTTCACGCCTTTTGGAAGAGTGGGAACGAGATAGCTCGCTAGAGCCTTTTCATCGTCTTCGAGAGTGGGATCAGCTTTCTCCATGTCCACCTCGTGAACAGACGAGGTAGGGGAGTTCTTCCCACTGGAAGGGTTGCTGACTGCTGTCTTCTCAGACACCTCGTCCGTAGACGATTTGTCTTTGGCTTGCACCGGGACTTCCTCTATGGCGGAAGTCTTAGCGGCGGCATTGTTGTTTCCAGAGCTGAAGATTGCGGCTTCGAAGGAAGGAGGAGAGGACATGTTTGGGGAGGACGGTGCACCAGAGGACTTGTGTCTGCGGTTGTCGACGTCCTTCTAGCGGCATCATGGGCCAGGTTATATACGTATGGGTCATTCGGTTCGACGAGCAGTTCTCTTGCGTGGTGAACCAGTTCATGGACCAAGGATGGTGGGTCTGAAGCTGTAACGCGCAGGGAGGCGTACACAGACGCGACACTCCCCGGCCAGCCAGCACAGAAGGGACGCGCCACAAGGATGATGTGCTGTTCACCACTCAGATTTCTTGAAAAAACCAACATGTCGATGGGACCGGGATATAGGACATATGTCAGAAAACGTCCGGTTTGACAGCTGCGGCAGCACTACATGCGCTTTACTCCACAGACATGCCTGAGCGCTGTCATTGTTCAGCACCCTCACAATTATTGTATATAACCTGGTGCGTACCTTACACAATACTCTTACGATGCCCACCTACAATTCTGTTAGTCTGCCTCACGGCCGAATAAAGCGGAATACCCTTGAGATCGTCTTTTCGAGCTGTGACCATGTGAACAGTTCGGACGCGGACGCGAGACCGAAAGAAGTAAAAGCAACTCCATCACGTCCCACGCATCCTGCTGGCAAACTCGAGATGAACCGGTCCACAGCTTGTCAAGAATCTGCTGCGACGTTTGCAAGCGAAAATCGTCAGGTTCTTTCACCTCCAAGTTGTCGCTTGTCATCGAGGCAGTAAGAGGATTGGCCTGAGTGCATAGCCGCGCGTGGCGGGCCGCGGTATCGTCGCCCTTTGAACTTCGCTTGTGACAACTCCAATCTTCCACAGAGGCGTAGCATTGACATCGAACTTGGGTTCGGTACTCCAGCCTTGCGCGAGTCCAGTTGTGCTTGGCTGCGGCGTGTCCCGGATGACACACGAACTGCATTCGCAGAAAACGAACGTCTTGACGCGTTTTGCGGAGCACGAGCATGTCTTGAGGGATTGGCAGGGTGTTGAATCTGTTTGTTCCGAGTAAAAAAGTGCAATCAAGAGTAGTTGCGATCACAGACTCGCGTAGCTGTATGATAAATGCGAGAAGTCCAAGCAGTCCTACATGTGGGGTCCAAATGCCATCCCGAACCAAGGGATACTATCCTACACCGCGATACCCCCACCTTCACGCCCCAAGTTAGATATAGGTATAACATTAGTGGAGGCTGGTATATTCCGGGGGCGCTCATCCGTCGTAGTCGTACTGCTCGTGCGCCTCGTCTGGCACCGCGACGTTGCGCAGCAACGGGTCTAACGACGCCAGTTCGTCTTTGATTCCTATTCGCGCGAAGTCGTCGAGCTCCTTGAGGAGCTGAGCGATAAGTTTCTAATTGATGCAGAATATCAGCCCCGCGTGAGTACGTCAAGCATGTGCAAGAAACACGTACTTTCAACTTGCCGTCTATTTGTCTTACAGAATCACCAAGCGCAGAATTCCAACTCGGTGGAGGACTGCCCAGTGCGCCGGCGTAGATCGCTGACGCGCCGGCTGCGTTCGCGATGCCCCATAGGGTACTTTCGCCGTCGTTTGTTGGAGCCGTGTCCGTACCCGTAAAGAGATAGGAAACTCCCGGGTGTGGAGAGAGGAGCCCTAGTGGCCCCATCATGTGCTGGCCTTGACTTGGAAAGGGCGATGGTCCCAAGATTTTGGAGACCTTGTTGTAGACCTCCGAGAGTACATCGAGAAGTGATAGTAGTGTTTGGTGGTAATCTAGCGAGAACGGCTATGGGCGCATACACATTACACCCCGTGGTCACGCCGCGTAAAGTGAGCACGTACAACATGTGGCGCCATGATGTATGACGTCTCTGAAGGGTCTGTGTACGATATTGCATAGTCCGTAGGACCATTTTGTCGTTGCTTTGGTCGGCCTGACCTGAATAAGGAGCGCTGATAACGGTCAGCAATAGCGAGGGCTTTGTACAAGAGCGAGAAGGATTACCATCTTCGGTCGGTCGCCCTCCTCCTTGGACTGGTCGTACTCATTCAACGCGTTTGACAAGCCTCTGAGGAAGTCTTGTGGGTCTTTAACGTCGAAGAAGTTCGCCAGAGACATGCCCAGACACGCGTAACGATATGTTCTGTGGTATGAAGTATGAGCTCATGAGTGTAACACCTTGAGTAAAGTGTACATACCTTCCCTTCATCGCCGCATTCGAAAATACGCGGTCAAGCTCTCCTCGAGTGATCATGATGGTATGAAACCAATGACTCCGCCTGAAAGGCTGTCAACCGGACTTCCATATTACAGACAGTGTTAGGTTCACGTACCCTTCATGAACGTTGCGTAGGTACGTCAGTGTGATGATCCTCTTCTTCACCAGCTCCCTCAGCATTTCCACCGAGGTTCCCTGCGCATGCGCCGCATTTCCGTTCGTTAAGTTGGATGAAGGCACCGAGTCCGAATGAAGTGATTGCACGTCCCATTCTCGTGACATGGGCGCTGTCGTTGTCGGTGTAGGTATCGATGTCGTGAAGGGAAAGCCAGCGGGGGATGTGACAGACGGTAACTGGGAGTTCTGAGCGGTCACGGACTTGAAGCTGGTGAGAAGGTTCTGGGCGGAGGACTTGCGCCTCATTGAAGGGCGCTGCCCATCTGCCGGTGCCATGGACATGATCACTGAGCTAAAGGCCGCCATCCTAAGCAGGCATCGCGAGCGCGGTCTCTGTCCGTTAGGCGCCCGGGGTCGCTCTTGGCCCGATTATATAGCTCATTAGTAAACGATTTGTTACTCAGTAAGCAATTCTAATAGACTCAGTCAATCAAACTCTCTAACACGCGTTATAAAAGCGTCATCTCAGCGCCTAGCCAGTGCCGAAATCTTCTGCTCGCTGCTGCTCTGTTCTGGTCAACTTGATCCTCTCGTTTTCTGCCACCAGCCATGGCGGACATCACTCAGATTGCTGAGCAGTTCACCGACTTCTACTATAAAACATTTGATACCGACCGATCGCAGCTGGGTGCCCTCTACGTACGTCAAGATCCTCTCTTCGCCCAAGGCGACCATACTTGAACGACTCAATTTACGCGACTATCTTCTTTTCAGCGACCCCATTCTATGCTTACATTTGAGGGTCAGCAAACCCTCGGTGGCGAGGCGATCACGGAGAAGCTTGTCGTGAGTACGACATCGCCTTCCGCGCGTATTGCCACTTGACCGATTCTCTACCCAGAGCCTCCCCTTCGCTAAGGTCGTGCACAAGGTCGTCACCCGTGATGCTCAGCCATCATCGCCTAACCTTCCAAGTCTCATCGTCAGTGTCACTGGACAATTGCTGGTACGTGCGACGTATCGATCCTTTCCGCCCAAATCTTGACATATTGCGTGTGCAGGTTGATGACAGCGAAAACCCGCTGCACTTCAGTCAGATCTTCCAACTGATCCCCGAAGGTGGCTCATACTACGTGTACGTCCAACATCCTTCCCCTCCCTCGGCCATGTTTGACTCTGGCTTCCAGGTTCAACGACATCTTCCGTCTCAACTACGGTTAATCTGGTGATTTTGGGTAGATACGCCTTCCCTCTTAGCATAAGAACTGCTCTCACTGTACAAGATCGATGAATTGTAATGTTATTGTTATCTTTACGCCGTGCCCTCAACCCACCCCAGGCGCGTTTGTGGGCGACAACCTTTGATATCGATGGACCGCGATACGCGCCTCTGTTCGGGGTCGTTTCTCCCGCTGTATCTGCGCAGTGCTGTGGAAAGTGTTCCATAATTTACGCGTAGAGTTTGCTGCTGGTGGCCGCCTGTCAGTGGCCCAAGTCGCGTTGTCCGCAGCTGAGTTTGGCGCAGTTTGGTCACTCCCAGGAGCCGCGCACAGCAGGCGCACTCGCGTCGCACTGCTCTTGAACTTGGACTCATTCCTTCCGCTCCTTCCTCCCTTACGTCCGCCAACCCTCCTTACCACGATGGCGACCACAACTCTTGGCTCAGAAATTGTCTCAGTTATCAACAAACTGCAGGATGTCTTCACCGCAGTCGGTTCTTCAGCGTCCCAAATAGACCTTCCACAGATCTGTGTGCTTGGTAGTCAGAGCAGTGGAAAGAGTAGTGTGCTAGAGGTTCGAATACCGTAACGTTATGCTGCAGCTCGTGCTGACATCTCCCATTATTGCAGAACATTGTCGGAAGGGACTTCTTGCCTCGTGGGACTGGTATTGTGACACGGCGACCACTGGTATGCCTCATGCCACCTTGCGACTGATGTGACGCACACTCTGATACCTTCAAACAGGTGCTGCAACTCATCAACCGGCCTGCGACTGCACATCCCCCTTCCAAAGAAGCCAAAGAAGCCAAGGACGCTGGTAAGTCTCGCGCCGGCGCTCCTGCCTCTGGCTCATTCCCCAGCGCAGCGAAAGTAAACGGCGCAGACACTCACGCGAACGAGAATGAGTGGGGAGAGTTCTTGCATCTGCCGGGACAGAAGTTCTACGACTTCAACAAGATCCGTGAAGAAATCGTCCGCGACACCGAAGCCAAGACAGGCCGTAATGCAGGCATCTCACCGCAGCCCATCAACCTGCGCATCTTCTCGCCGAACGTGTTAACGCTGACACTGGTCGATCTCCCTGGTCTGACGAAGGTGCCCGTCGGTGACCAACCACGGGACATTGAGAAGCAGATTCGTGACATGCTCATGAAGTACATCACGAAGCCTGCGTGTATCATCCTAGCGGTTACGCCCGCTAACACAGATTTGGCCAACTCTGATGGTCTGAAGATGGCTCGGGAAGTAGATCCAGAGGGACAGCGGACAATCGGTGTGCTCACCAAGGTCGACCTCATGTGAGTTCCAATTCCACCATCTAAGAAACCTCCTAATTCAAATTCGGGCGTAGGGATGCTGGAACAGACGTCGTGGACATCCTCGCTGGTCGTGTCATCCCACTGCGTCTTGGCTACGTACCAGTGGTCAACCGTGGGCAGCGTGATATCGACGCGAACAAGGCGATTAGCGTCGCACTCGAGTTCGAGCGCGAATTCTTCGAAAACCACCCCTCATATAAGGGCAAGGCGCAATACTGCGGCACACCATTCCTTGCACGCAAGCTGAACATGGTCAGTACCATTCACAGACGGTCATTGATCTTACTTCTTATATGCTCCCCTGAATATTCTGTCTGTAGATTTTGATGCACCACATTCGCGCCACTCTACCTGACATCAAGGCACGCATTACGCAGCAACAGCAGAAATTCAACGCTGAGCTCATTACCCTCGGCGGCCCCATGGGTAGTGAAAGCTCGTCCAGCGTCGTACTCTCTGTTATCACCGACTTCTGCTCGGAGTTCCGGGCAACCATCGATGGCAATACGAACGATTTGTCGCTTAACGAACTCTCTGGCGGTGCGCGTATCAGCTTCGTTTTCCACGAGCTTTTCAACCAGGGCATCAAGACCATCGACCCCTTTGATCAGGTGAAGGACGGTGATATTCGGACGATTCTCTATAACTCCTCCGTAAGCCCCCTCGTTTTGTTCGATAACTTTGCTGGACATAACGCTGTCATAGGGATCTACACCATCACTTTTCGTCGATACCACCGCGTTCGAAGTTATCGTCAAGCAGCAGATCAAGCGCCTGGAGGACCCCGCACTGAAATGTTGTCAACTTGTCTACGACGAACTCATTCGTATCCTCGGTCAATTGCTCACGAAAATTGTGAGCAAATCTTGTCTCTAGTCCTGTGTTGTACCCTATTCATCTTGCCTTGGTCGTAATCTAGCAAGCATTCCGGAGGTTCCCTGCGCTTCGTGAGAGGTTCAACGCTGTTGTAGTAAACTTCTTCAAGACAGCGATGAATCCGACAAACAAGCTTGTCCAAGACATGGTAGCGTAAGTACTGATGTTTGAACCGCTCCCAACATGCTGATTATTTGCCTCAGTATGCAAGCCTGCTACGTCAATACCACACACCCAGACTTCTTGAACGGCCACAAGGTATGTCTACGTATGACCGCTTTTTACCGCTCAAACTCACTCACTATCTCTCAGGCTATGGCACTCGTCACAGACCGTCTTAATCAGAGCAAACCATCGCCCGATGTCAAAGGTGGCAAGCTTCCAGCCTCCGCACTCAACAACAACAAGGACCTGGATGTCGATATCAAGAAGGACGAACCGAGCTTCTTTGGCTCCTTCTTCAGCGCTGCAAAGAATGCACCAAAGAAGAAGGGTGTCGCCGTTATGGAATCTGTGAGCAGCACGATCGAATACCCCGTGAGTATTCACCCCACTCATACTCTTTTTTTCTCAGCCTCCGGCTGTCATTCGTCCCCAGGCAGCACTCAATGAGCGGGAAACGATGGAGACCGAAGTCATCAGTACGTTCTAGTCTTGACTATGTTAGTAGATGCTAATGCCGCCTTTGTAGAGATCCTCATTCACTCGTACTTCAACATCGTGAAGCGAGAGATGATTGACATGGTGCCAAAAGCGATCACCCTCACCTTAGTGAACCACTCCAAGGAGGACCTCCAACGCGAGCTGCTCCAGGAGCTGTACAAGCCGGAGGTGCTCGACGACCTGCTCAAGGAGTCCGAGTTCGTCGTCAACAGGCGGAAGGAAGTCGTCCAGATGGTCACGGCTCTCAACAAGGCAGAGGAGTGAGTTTCTCGGTATTTCAATGTGTATCACGCGACTCATGATTCTCCCCACAGGATCGTCGCTGGTGTCTAAGCGCATTTTTGGATCTGGAGTCGCTCGTTGTTCTTGGTCGAACGTTGTTCATATGGTACTCTAATAATACCCCTCTATACTATGCATCCTAGATCACAATTAGATGCTCTGCATTTTCGGATGACCGGCAGTCGAATGGACGCTTACTCTCGCCGACTCGCCACATTAGCGGGAATGCCGTTTGCATCAGGCAGGTCTCTTGCCCTATCTCAAGCCGCGAGATTTATTTGGCCTAAGTGTCTCTACTCCTGACGAGCAGTATAGCTGATCAGACTTGCGCAGACTCAGGCTATACGACGACTTGTCTACGTTGTTCACGGCGGTGTCGCAGGGGGACTCTCGCTCTTTCCACTCATCAGGGATCAAAGCAGCGCACATAAACCGCGTATTCAAGAAGCGGCTCCGCTGCTCACGGCTCGCCGGTATGTGAACCGTAATCAGGGCAAGGCCTTCCACGACGCAAGCCTCTCCCTGCACTTGAAGCTAAATCTGTTCAGTCGCCGGCATCGATAATGTCGCATAGCTGCAAAAGCTGCATGCAAACACATCTCCTACTGCAACTGAACCTATCGAACATGGTGCTTTCTAGTAATTTCCCTAGTTGGTAGGAGTAACAGGCCGCACTCAAGGGACGCAACTTCCTCGCAGACAAAGAGCGAGGTCTGACAAACGGCTTGGGTGTCAGAGTGCCATGGACTTTGTACTGACCTCTGAGTCGTACTGTCATTTTGAAAGCAGAGAACGGAGTCCTTAGATATCTATAGGTTGATATTGTCTGACGCGAGCGAAACCGTCTCTATCTCTCTCTACGTCGACACACAACATGTGCGCCTCTTGACTGACATCAGCGACGCGCCCGCCGCCCACCTTCAGCCCAACTCCCATACTGATCTTTAGATATGGTGCCTCGCGTTAGCCTTGCTGCAATTTGACTCGACGTTGACTCTTGAGAAGCCGTGAACACGATGTCTATCGTGTGTATTTCCTCAGGGTCTGACTGTTGTGCTGGCTGACGACATGTCGGTCCCGTGTGGACTAATCTGTTTTCCAGATGGCGCCGGGACCAAACATCCTTGAGAGGCGTGCACATCTCTGCACCTGTCTCTGTGACTCCAGGATTCTCTAGAGGTGCAGAAAGCATGACGCACACGACCACTACCAACGCCGTCGCAGTCTACTGCGCGTCGTCGTACGGTAACAAGGCGGCGTACCAGAAGGCGGCTGTCAGTGAGTCATACATCGTACTGCCGGCGAGCCTCCTCATTGAACACGGCATGTAGGTTTGGGACTCGCATTGGCGAAGGCGGGGAGACCTCTCGTGTATGGAGGGGGCAGGAAGGGCATCATGGGCGTCGTCTCCGGGGCGGTCATCGAAGGTGGTGGCTCTGTAACGGGCGTGCTGCCGTATGCGATGGTCGCAGTAGGCGGAGAGAAGGAATCAACGCCAGGAGAAATTCAGACAAAGATTGCTGCCGGTGTCCTCTTCGACGGGCAGAATAGAAAGAACGTACGTGAACATTCGTGCACCTCGCTAGATCACATCGGCTGATACTTGATTGACCACGCGCAGGAGATAACAGTGAGTTCTGGCCGCTTTCCTCTTGTCCGAGCAATCATCTTATGCACTGCAGGTTGTGGTGGATTCCATGCACGAACGCAAACTTGAGATGGCGAAGCGAGCATGCGGGTTTGCGGCGCTACCGGGAGGTTTTGGCACGTTCGAAGAGGTGGGTCCCCTTGAACCTAGACACGGTACGGTCGTTTATGAGCGGTGACTATCACAGCTTCTCGAGGTCACGACATGGTCGCAACTCGGCATACACAACAAACGTGAGTCCCACATCATGCGCAAACCTCTCGCCTCACTCACGGTTTCGTGCAGCCATCATTGCCGTTAATGTCCTGTCATACTTTAACCCTCTGCGGGAGCTCATACGGACCGGTATACGGGAAGGTTTCGTCGCACCCAGGAGTGAGAGCCTGATAATCTTCGTCGACGGACCGGAAGACCCTGCGGAACACGAAGACTTCGACTGGGGCTCCGCCACGCTTGACGCGTTGGACCACTGGGAGAGCTCGAGATCCCCCGACCTGCTGTACGATTGGACAAAACGGAAGGCAGGGGACGCGGCCAAGGGCGAAGAGATAGAAGCAGCCTAACACTAGAAGTGCAGCGTGGTGATGGGGTACTTGTACGTACGTCGATCTGGTCCTTGGATAGCTTGCTAGCGAGCGACGATCAGGGTCGAGTCGTCGACCACATCTACCGTTAAGCTTTGTAACATTGGCGGTCAAGAGATAGAAGAGATCTGGCCTCGAAGGCATCGACGGTTGTTTTGCTCCTAGACGGTTCTGAAGGACCCCAGCCTCCCCGACGGCATATTCGTCTCTACATCCACGGGACGACTCGCCAGACAGACAATCGATCCACCTGGATAGATGTAAACCAGATGGAAACGCAAACCGCACCCAGTAAACGCGATGAAAAAGATTAGACTGCGCACGGAGGCATTGTGCGGACGATCTTCGAAGTTTGCTCGGGGCAACAGAGGCGGACCGAGACTTGTTGAGGCGAATGTCCTCGGGGCGTAATGGTGATGCAACGGGGGCATCTCATCAGACGACGGACACAAAAACACGCAGAAAATTGCGCGACAAAAATCTGGAGAGCGGGAATATTTCATTGATCAAAGGAGTTGGCAACGTCATAGCTCGCAGATATCATGCAGAAGATTGGAAGAGAAAGACAAGTCATGTATAAGCGAATGTCCGGACACACCGACCGCGGCGGCCTTTTCCCCGTGTGTCGCGGATTTTTGAAATCCCAAAGGTGGTATCCCGTTGAAGCGTGGACAAAAAACTTGGTAACGAGCGAACAAAAGTGGACGTGCTTTCCTAGTGTCGTAACGGCAACCTCATGCCTCGCAGCGCGGGGGTACCTTGTCGTGACCGTGTTCTCCGTGTCCAGGCGGCCCATCATCCCTTAGCCGACGAGTATCGTACAATCGCGTGTGCTTCGCGCCCTGCAGCATGCCCCCGCTGGCGTCATATGAGGGCCGGGGACCACTGTGGCCTTCGCAAGCTCCGAGAGCATGGAAATGCCAGTGGCTGTGCGGGTGCTAGAAATCAGATAGCCAGGGGCTGGCGGCCGAACGTCGCGTCCGTGATGGTGACGCGCGCGAAAGGTAGTTTGCGGACCTCCCGCAGGGCTTCCACGGCCGCCTGCTTCGCCTGGGAGCGTTCCGCGTCCTCCAGGCCCACGCGCTGCTTGAAGGCTGCGTTGAGGTCGAGCCGCGAGAGGTGCAGCTCGCGATCCGCGCGCGCCAGCGGCGCACACACTTTCAGCAGCTCGTCGGCGTCGGTGGTGAGCTTATCCAGGCGGATCATCTGCAGCTTGGGACAATAGTCCTCGGCATTGATAGCTGTCTTGCATTGTTCCGCGACGCTGGCCAGCATCGCGAGCGTGCAGGCGGACAGAGTGAGGGTCTCCACGGAGTTTGTGCACTTCCACAGGTACTGTCCGAGGTCTTCGTTCTTGAATACGGCCCCGACGGTCTCGTAGATGCTAAGGTGTCGGACATCAAGACAGAGGTGATTGGGCTTCGACGCGAAGAGGTGGAACGTGGCGGCAATGGCTCTCTCGGGGATGGTATCCTGGTCGGAGACAATGGACGCCTCAAGCACGGGTTCGTCATCATTTACGGCAAACGCGAGGATCTTGTTCCCGGGAGCGTTGAATTCGAGCGAATGGATCCTGTTCAGACAAGGCAGGCAGCGCGTGACTTCCGGCAGCCTGATTGCATGGCGTGAAGAGGACGTCGCTCTGCATACGATACTGCCGATTGACAGGTGAAGGGACGGGGTCGTGGCAATGGAGGACAACAGGGCGGAAATGCATTCAGAAGGGAGGGTGAGCTGAAGGCGACGGAGATGGCGCATGGGGAGCAGAATAACCGCAGGCACGGTACCGCGGATAGGGACGGCATCAGTGCTGTGCAAAATGAAGTCCTCCAGATCCGGCGAGTCGCGGAATACGTGTAGGATGTCGTCGTCTTGAGATACGGAAAGTGCAGTCGGCAATTCCACCGGACCCAGAGAGACTGTAAGTCGAGTCAGGCCCGTGTATAAGCCGGATTTCCACGGTAGACGACATCCTATGAGCTCCAGTTCCCGAAGCTTGGGGTGTTCGCCCGCGAATAAGCGATTCGGCAAGAGCAGGCCCTTACCCCAATCCAAACACTGCTGCCACGTCTTTGGCGCACCGCTCACGCCGCATTTGATCGACAAATACTGCAGCTCGGGGGCAGGGAGGACGGCAAGCAAGGCGAACGCGCCGGCGCTCGCGGACGACCCCCGGCACAGTGTGAGGCGGCGCACCCTGGGGATCACGCTGAGGAGGTCTGAGATGCGTCGTGCGTCCTCGAGCGACACGATGATGTCGATGGGAAGCGTCGCGTTCAGCGCGAGGTAGTGGCGGATCATGGGGCGCGACAGCGCGAGCCAGTCCATGCTCGTCCACAGCGCAGGCGCGCCCGTCGCGATCTTGCGCCAGCGTGCGCAGGTGTGGGTGATAGCCAGAGAGGTCCGCGCGTCGGCCCCGTGCGCGCCGGCGTGCTCGAATATCGTGCGGAGAACGCCGTCCGCGAGCATGTTCGCGTACGCGGGGGTGCGCTAGGACCCCCGACAACTGGTATTGAGGCCAGATTTTTTTCGCCGCATTTGCGGCGAAAAAGTTCGGACGGAAAGTTGATGTCGGGCCTAAAAAGTTCGGATT
>ALYI01004060.1:0-14041 GCA_001969225.1 Ceriporiopsis andreanae CBS 279.92 | reverse complement strand
GGGCCATGCCCACCACTAAGCGTGACTGGAGCCTGAACGAAGGCGACGAACGTTGCCCTGCTAATAACCAAACCAAAGCGAGGAGTAGATATTTGGTGGATCGTGGGTGCCGTGGGAAATGGGGCTTGGGTACCTGCAAAGCTTAAGGTAGTCGTGGTGGTCGCCAAAGAGGACGCTAGCGCCGGCCTGTCCAAAATGCGCCGAAGGCGGCTTGATGTGGCGTGGGAAGATGACACGTGGCACATTTTTCTCAACCAAGTGCGCTCGCGCTGCTCTGTTCGACCCACCGACACCTCCCTGCTCCTCGACCACTATCGCCCCGCTGATATCGTCAAGCATAGCATTGTGCGAAAATTTCTCATATTCGACCACACCAGCGGCATCGTATTCGCGTCTAAGAGGGGTGCTGGGGAGTCGGAGGGACACCGGCGCTGGTCACACACCGAAGCTCGTCACGTTCACATCACCAGAATCGCAGTGACCGCACTGGGTATGAGCAAATAGCTTCTTACAGAATTATCATGCACTTGTGTGTTGCGTTCCACCGAGATGTGAGGTCCATTGCGCGCGTAGATTACCCACATCGACCGCCGCCGTTCGTGGACGGTGACGAGGATGGCATAGGTCTGCGATTTAGGAAATATTTCAGCCGCTGTGGCTTCATACCTAGCAAAACTTCATGAGATGCACATGCATAGAAGCCAATTGATGTGAACGTACTCGTAGCGGGATCGAGGTCAGCCGGAAGGAAACCGACCGGGCGCTTCGAGAGATCGTCCCTGTCTCTACGGTTTTTGTAATATCCAATCGCGTATGATACCTCGAGTTGTGTTCGTATATGCGGCATTCTAGGTTCCATAACCTCGTGGATGAAGCTGTTCATGTCTTCCTTGACGTCGAATCCAAGAATGATCGTCTTGACGGAGATGAGAGTGGAAATGAGGGTATCAAACGCGGTCCAGTCGCAGTCTAGAATGTCGTCGAAATTGTCCTTCGAGAGATCAGCGAAGTCGAGTGCAATGACGCGATCGCTGGCTACGGGCTTCTCCGAGGCAGCCTGCGTGGCATGCAAGGATGACCACAGTATGGCTGGTGAGACCGCAAGCACGTCGTGGGGTTGAACATCGGAGACATGTATTTCTGCAGCATAGGTCAAGATTCTGAACCACCGATTAGAATCAGAATTCTTACTGACGTGGCCCTTCACCCGTGCTGCCCAGACGTTGTGCCTCGGAGTGCGGCTCGCAACTGTCGTCGTCAGCCTCCGAAGGAACACCTCCGACGCGGCTGGGTATTGATCGATGGGCACGAGTGTCATGCCCGGGGGAGCACGGTAGATACACGCGAGCCAGAGCGAGTACTCGTCAACGGGACACTCCTTGAGAACCACCTCCTCCAGAAGTGCATGCTTCGGCCTCCGGTGCGGTCGCAAGCTCATCACCGGCGGGCCGCCGGGTGACCATGTCAGTTCCCGGCACCCCAGCTTCCTGAGGTCGGGTAGCTCGTCCAGGAGATGAACCAGATCGGTGAAGGCAGAAAAACCGATAAGGCGGAGGTTGAGCGTCCCTAGCCTCGCGGAATGAGCCGGAAGGGTGCGAGGGAGGTGACAATGAATCGATCGGAACTTGGGTATGCCGGGCTTGACAAAGTTCCGCACAGTCACTTCAGAGTGACTCTGCAGGTTAGGCAGTTTGGGGTACAGCAGAGGAAGGAGGTGGAGCCAGGGCGTAGACGGCATGTACATCTCTACTTGGACTTGCACCACACGCACGTGTTTGGCCAGGTAGCTGTGAGGCGAAGCGAGCAATGCGAGCAGATGGCGCAGGTCTCTCGCGTTTTTCGGCTTCACAACTCGGAAGAGCTTCCCGTGACATATGTTCGCCCAATATTTGCAAACCAGCGCAAACTTTCCTAATCGCCGGGGACTCAGCTGGCCTGCATCCATGTCTTCAATGAGGCTCCATTGCCTCAGTTCAACGTAGCGTAGAATGCGCTCGAAGATTTCAGGCGGGATCCTCGCGCCGAGGGCCGTCATGCGTTGCTCGCGAGAACGAAGACCACGGGCATATATCTTCTTTCCTGGTGCCATGGGTGGGCTACTGTGGGGAGCCGGCGGAAGCGGAGTAGAAGTCCATCAGCGTTCCGATCTCGATACGATCATAAACGCGTACGCACCAGTGGGCCCCGGTACAAAAAGGTTCCAACTGAGACTACCGAACGTCGACGACACTAGTTGCTAAACGGAGCTCGAGGCCAGAGTGGAGGAGGTGATGGCAGCTGAGGACAAGATAGAGGCGGTCCGCACTGCCTACGGTTATCGGTGTCGCCTGCGCATATCCGCGTTCACACGAGCCGGCGTCAAGACCGACGCCGCATACATTGCGCATTTGAGAGAGACGCAAACGACGGTAGTGCGATGTATACAACGATATAGCGGGCCCGCGGGGTATGGCGCTGACAAGACGACCAGAAGTGGATGGTGGTGAGAGTTGCGAGTGGAAAGTGTCGAAGTCTGTTTCTGATGGTGGCGTGGGTATCAAACACGTGCGCCATTTTTCAATGGAGCGCTGCGACGACCTGTTTCTTTTGTGAAGCCGACCGCGATGAGCTAAATCACATAACCCGTGGCATACGAATTTCTTACTTGTACATGTGCAATATCGTCTTCCCTCTTTCTTCAACGTAGACAACGCAAACACTCACGTTCTATCATTACACTCTCATTCGACACCTCAGGCCACCCTTCCGCCCTCATGCGCACTCCTTCTACGCTGTTCATTCCAATCGCCATATAATCACCGGAAGACGGAAGCGTATCAACTAAATGTCTTTCGAGGTCTACAGAACTCCGTGCCGGCAAGACGAGCGTAGCACGCCGTAGCGCACAATAGAGCACTCTAATACCGGTAACCGGATCATGGCCCTGTAACGCAGAACCCTTGAAGGGTCCGGCAGACCTGCTGTATTGTAAGTCTCACGCGTCTTCCCATCCACATTCATGTCCTCCGAGGATGCAACCACCTCTGCTGACCCAGAGAAGGAGGCCTTGCTTGATAGCCCCGTCGACTCTGACGCTATCGTTCCCATCCCAGGCGAACATGCCCTTCATCGCACAATGAAAAATCGTCATATTGCGATGATCAGGTGTGTCTCGTTTACTGGCTTCGGAATTGCCTTCTGACGATAGTCTATAGTATTGGAGGCGTCGGCACGGGTCTATTCTTGGGCACCGCGGAAGCTCTGCAGAATGGAGGGCCTGCAGGGCTGCTTCTTGGCTATGCGACTGTTGGCACGATTTGCTATGCGATGTGAGTGCTCTTAACGATGTGAGGTTGCGATGTCAGGTTTAAGGCTCCACCTCCAGTATGATCTCCCTCGGCGAAATGATCGCTTTTTTGCCTGTCCCCGGCGGTCACATCACCCTGGCTGAACGTTTTGTGAATCCAGCTTGGTCGTTCACACTTGGATGGAACTATTGTACGTTTGGTTCTCCATCTTTCTCATCACCAATGGATGTCGACGACCGTCGCTTGCAGGGTATAACTGGGCGATCATACTGCCAGGCGAACTAGCCGCTGGCGCCATCATTGTGAGCTACTGGTCAGTGCTCTTTGGATTGCGTCCGCTATTCTCTAACTCATGTGTAGGAATAAGTCTATTAATCCTGCTGTATGGATAACCATCTTCCTGGTGGCTGTCATCGTCATCAATCTTTTCGGTGCTCGTAAGTGTCAATACTGTCTGAACGTGCATGCTCCTCAGTTGTCTCTATAGGTGTTTACGGTGAAGCCGAGTTCGTTTTCGCCTCGATCAAAGTCGTCACTATCACTGCCCTTATCATCCTCGGCATTGTGCTCGACCTCGGCGGCGGTCCCAACCATGATCGTATCGGCTTCCGCTACTGGAAGCATCCTGGCCCGTTCGCTCAGTACAGTGGCATTCAAGGCGCGAAGGGCCGATTTCTCGCATGGTGGGCGGTCATGACGCAGGCTGCGTTCTCGTTCATCGGCACCGAAATAGTCGCGATTGCGGCTGGCGAGGCAAAGAATCCCCGACATAACATTCCTAAGGCCATCAACCGCGTGTATGTCAGGATCATCCTGTTCTACATCGGTGGCGTTACAATCATAGGTCTCCTTGTGCCCTACACGGACCCCGATCTCAGCTTGACAGTAAGCACCGCCGCCAAAAGCCCGTTTGTCATTGCCATCCGGCATGCAGGTATCAAGGGTCTTCCGTCCCTCATCAATGCCTGTCTGCTCACGTCTGCGTGGTCTGCGGCGTCGAGCGACTTGTATTCTAGTTCGCGAGGTCTTTGTGAGTTTTTTCTGTCCTATGTGAGCTCCAATTTTCTTATGCGCGTCCTCTTCAGACGGGCTCGCTCGCAACGGGAACGCGCCTAAGATCTTCACACGCGTCAATCGATTTGGCCTACCCTACGTCGCGGTCGGCACGAGTGCGACGTTCGGCCTACTCGCGTACATGGCCGTCAGCAGCGGTGCTGGTCGTGTGTTCAAATGGTTCGCCAACATGACTTCCGTCGCCGGCCTCATGTCGTGGTTCGGGATCGCCGTGATCTACCTCCGCTTCTACGCCGGAATGAAAGCGCAGGGAATGGACCGCACCAAGCTCCCGTATTACTCGCGTCTGCAGCCATATGCCGCCTGGTACGCAGCCACGTCGTGCCTCCTCATCTGCTTCTTTAGCGGATGGGCGGTCTTTCTGAAGCCGGAATGGGAGCAAGACACGTTCATCACGCACTACTTCCCGCTGGCGTTCTGCCCTGTTCTATACGCTGGCGCTTATCTGTGGAAACGCGAACCCTTTCGACATCCCGACCATATGGACTTCATATCCGGCCTTGACGAAGCAAAGGCCTCGTCGTATGACGAGCCTCCACCTCGGAACTGGGCTGCTCGGGTGTGGGCTTGGCTGGTGCGCATATTATGGTTCTTCACTGTGAATATCACTTACTATGCCTACTGTAGATGTAGGATTTCGATTTCTGCCTACCCGTTGCGTCAGCCTCTGTATTTCCTGTGGTGCTTCACCACGTTGCTACAATGTAACGGTCAGGCTCTGGGAGATACGAACGGAGCCGGCAGTCGAGCGGCTTTGTCTAACGTTTGTCGTACCACTCTAAGTGGCTGGAATATTTCCTCAAGGTGTACATAGACACGGCTTTCTTTCCAGGTGAGTGCCTCGTGCCCTTCGTAAAGGCTAGAACTGCGGTGGCGTGGGAATATTCCACGTGAAGACATTTTCTTCTGCATAAAGCGCTTGCTTGACCTCTTTAGCGTTCACCTTCTACAAAGCGGCAATCCACCTCTCCATGACCAATCCTTACCGGGGATTACTTGTCATTGTCTGTTTCCGACATGTATTGCGGCATCTTCTCTGTTCGGACTCCTAGGTATGCGTTTTAGAGCCGTTGTAACTGCGGAATGTCTACGGAAACCGTATCACCGTATTCAGGCAATCACATAGGGACTCCTACCTGTTCAAATGGAGACGCTGCTCCAAACGACAGCAGGAGTGACGTGCTGACTGCACAGTGAGGTGCGTTCGTTCCAACGTGTGTTGCTTACTCCTGCCATTGACTCGAGGGTCATTAGCATTCGGACCAAATTCGGACTCGATACCTGGTTTGAATATGACGAATTGACGATCTCCTCTTCTGTACGCCTGTGCAGCCTATTCGGTCTGAGACACGACACACTCTCAATAGTGATTTCAACGTTTTTTCGTGAGATGCGGTCGTGTGCGCGGCGTGAGATTCTTGTTGCCGGTATGGACTGTCTCTCACGCTGGTACGAAGTTGCGCTGATTATTCGTGATAGAAGGCTGCACATGTGAAGGTCCAAGAGCGGTCTTATCGTGCGACACACATCTCAGATAGTCCTTCATTCGTTTGAAGTGGTATATGCTGCTAGAGTGGGTGCTCAGTTGTGGCGTTGAAGCATGTCGTGATGTTCTGATTCACTTTATTAGGTTACCGCTCGTCTCGCTCACATGCCCTCTCGCTCCACAGCGCACCTGGGTATAATCATCTCTGCTAGATGATAGAAGGGTATGCAGCGCTCGCATACCCCGAGCGCTGTTGTCGCAGCAAGAAGTCGACAGGGTTTTGCATTGAAGAAGGTGCGCACTGTGAAATATCCTGCATGCAGCCGGCCCCTTAATATCGAACCATGATACTGCCGCTGATAAGGGTGGAAAGGAAGACGTAGGCGTGTATAAAGCTTTCCCGCGACCCACGGCTCCGAAATGTCAAGATTCAGCATCACATCTCACACGACCTACACCACCCCAGTAACTGACATGTCCGACAACAAGCATACTGACGACGTCGACCCCGAGAAGAACGTCGTGGTCAATGTCGATGTCGATGTCGCTTCCGATAGTGTCGCGGATGGACACACGCTCCATCGCACGATGAAAAATCGCCATATCGCGATGATTAGGTGTGTGCGAGTCGCCATCTCGGAACCCATGCAGCCCTAACACTGCTCAAAGCATCGGCGGCGTTATCGGTACAGGGCTTTTTCTAGGCACGGCTGGATCACTGCAGAATGGAGGGCCTGTCGGACTGCTTCTCGGGTACGCGACTGTTGGCACCATCTGCTACTCAATGTGAGTACCCTCTTACGGCCACGAATCGTTCACCCATAACCGCTTGCTCTAGCATGATTTCTCTCGGCGAGATGATTGCACTTCTGCCCATCCCAGGCGGTCACATATCGTTAGCGGAGCGCTTCGTCAATCCTGCCTGGTCTTTCACGCTGGGCTGGAACTACTGTCTGTCTTTTCTCACACTTGATGCAATAGGCGGTTGCTGAGGATTTGACTTTTAGGGTACAACTGGACCATCATCCTACCCGGCGAGTTATCTGCCGGCGCTATTCTTATGAGCTACTGGTTAGTACCTTTCGTGTTCCGACTTTAGCTCGCTGAGCCTCGGTACACAGGAACCAATCTGTCAACCCCGCCGCGTGGATAACCATCTTCTTGACCGTTGTTATTATCATCAACCTTTTCGGTGCTCGTACGTGCTAACAATCTCTGATGCCCGCTTTCTCTCACCTGCATTTACAGATGCTTACGGAGAGGCTGAGTTTATATTTGCCTCCATCAAGGTTGTCACGGTTGTGGGCCTGATCATTCTCGGCATCGTGCTCGACTTGGGTGGCGGCCCGAGTCACGATCGCATTGGCTTTCGCTACTGGAAGCATCCCGGTCCGTTCGCCCAATATAATGGCATTCAGGGCGCGAAAGGCCGATTTCTCGCATGGTGGGCGGTCATGTCGCAGGCCGCGTTCTCATTCATTGGCACCGAGGTCGTCGCGATTGCGGCTGGCGAGGCAAAGAATCCCCGACGCAACATCCCCAAGGCCATCAAGCGTGTCTACATCAGAATTCTTCTGTTTTACATTGGCGGAGTCACGATCATTGGCCTCCTCGTCCCTTATACGGACTCAGATCTCAGCCTGACAGTGAGCACTGCGGCGAAGAGCCCATTCGTTATCGCCATTCGGCATGCTGGAATCAAGGGCCTCCCATCCCTCATCAACGCATGCCTGCTCACGTCGGCGTGGTCTGCCGCATCAAGCGACTTGTACTCCAGCTCGCGAGGCCTCTGTGAGTTTTGCCGAGCTTTTGCATTGGGTTCACTAACGTTCGTTGCCTGCAGATGGGCTCGCTCGTAATGGGAACGCGCCAAAGGTATTCACTCGAGTCAATCGCTTCGGCCTGCCGTACGTCGCGGTCTCTACCAGTGCGCTTTTCGGCCTGCTAGCCTACATGGCTGTCAGCAACGGCGCCGGTCGCGTGTTCAACTGGTTCGCCAACATGACCGCGGTCGCCGGCCTCATGTCATGGTTCGGGATCGCCGTGACATACATCCGCTTCTACGCAGGGCTCCGAGCACAAGGTATCGACCGCAAGAAACTTCCGTACTACTCGCGCCTACAGCCATATGCCGCGTGGTACGCCGCCCTGTCGTGCCTGCTCATCTGCTTCTTCAGTGGGTGGGCGGTGTTCCTCAGGGGAAAATGGGCGCAGGATACGTTCGTCACAAGTTATTTCCCCTTGGTGTTCTTCCCGGTGCTGTACGTCGGCGCATACCTCTGGCGACGCGAGCCTTTCCGCCGTCCGGAAGATATGGATTTCAGGTCCGGCCTTGACGAAGTGGAGGCTGCGTCGTATGACGAGACGCCGCCCCGAAACTGGATAGAGCGATTCTGGGCTTGGTTGGTGCGTACATCCAGGTCTGGGGTTGAAAGTCGACAGCTGAACCTGTAGCCCTCAGATGTAATGGGCGTCACCTCGAGCTGTGCTGTGCCGCTCCCTCCAGATACACAGCTATATGGGAATAACAGGTTTGCTCGTGTAACTAGGTTGTATACAGGTATTCTGCCGCATACAAACCATTATTCGAGCTCCGATCGGCCCTTGACGGTGCGACTCAGAAGCCTCCGCATAATCGGGTCAAGGCGCCAGACCGCCAAAGCACAATGCTTCTGTGAAACAGAATAGCAGGATTAGTGCATTGAGTGCCACCACGATGGAGTGAGACGTACAGGACACCCATAAGTGCACAAAATTGAGCCCCATCGCGCCCGCCGCATCGATATGCAGGACTTCGCCGCCCGAAGGTCGCTGCATCGAACGCATAAGCTCGTAGAAATAGTGATTAAACGAAACAAATGGTTCCATACCGCGATGTGAGGTGACCCTCATGCGGCCTTCTAGCATGTCCATCCGCGAGGCTCAAGGATGCGAATTCAGGTGCATTGTGCTCGCGCCAAGGGCGACGTTCCGCGTCATCGAGTCGCGGACGGCATCTTGAGGTATCATCTAGCCAGGAACTGAAAGCACGAGGGAGATGTTCGAGGTGTGGATGGGATGGAAGTGTAGCAAGGAAACGAGCAGCGTACGTGGCAAGACTGCAGGCCCAAGTGCGTCAGAGCCGTGTGAGGGACGACTTGGCACTGTGACGGAGACGCATGGTCCTAAAGGAAATTATCAACCTGGATGTACATACGGGGCCCGAAGATTGTCGCGAGATACGCAAACGTACCTGCGCGATGAGTATCTCGGCCCTCCCGAAACCCCAACAAATCCTGATTCGTTCCGATGCACGCCTTCCACGTTCGCAGATGTCGGTGGACGTCGTATTGAATGGCTGCTAAAGCCAAAGGCCAGTTCAAAACACGTAAACGTCTGCGGGCGGCGTACGGCAGCGGCGCTGGAGTGGTAGATGGTACTGCGGTCTTCACGGCCTACTCACCGACGGCTTCATGGAACGCGGCAAGCTCGTCTTGAGGGTTTTACGATCGCGTGCAATGCCGTGGAACAGAATAATCCAGTAAACGTAGACAGTCAGATGTTCGAGAGTCAAGACGGCCGGACAGTCGCGGTGATGGTCGTTCGCAAACAACTCGCACTGGGCAGGCTTGGGCGCTTTGTCGCTTAGACTTCGACCCCCTGCTGGGTGTTTACCACGGCTCCCCCACAACTGCAGCCAGACCTTGTCCTTTCTCGAAAATACGTCTGTCACCATTGCCGAACCTGCTGTGATGATCGCGTCAATCCAGCCATATCCTCAATTCTGTGCTGTAGAGCGTGAAGGCCCTCGCCCAAGGCGACCGACCCTGAGGACTACGTCTGCGTCGTGCAGACAAACCGCACTCTTACGTTTGAAGCACGAGGCGAGGTGCGTACTCACTGTGCATTGTCTAATGCCATCTTACCGAGAACAATTCAGGGCGGTAGGAGGCGCGCCCGACATCTCAGCAGAGAGCACCAAGTCAACATCACCTTTGATCTGATCGTCCCAGCGCGCGGTGGCTTTCTGCTCTTTCTACCGAGAGTCCGAGACACATTCGGGCTCAATCCGCCGCTAATGGCTCAACTTAGCGACGATCAGCTCTATATGTCGTGGCTTAAGAAAGTGCATAGAGACGCGCTCTTACCCTCAACCTCCACGACGACTCGCAACGGGCCCATACCCTAAACGATCCCGGACTCCCTAGCGGGCAGACATGGATAGCTCAGGCAGCTACACGCGTCCACAGGTGCGCCTTAACGACCACGTCTCGGACGGTTGTTCACCATTTCGCAGGAAACTCCCGCCAATGGGGAGAGCTCATCGCAGGCGCAGGTGTGTTCGGTCTTTTGCTTGCGAGCGG
Source organism: Ceriporiopsis andreanae CBS 279.92 (assembly GCA_001969225.1). Taxonomy (NCBI): domain Eukaryota; kingdom Fungi; phylum Basidiomycota; class Agaricomycetes; order Polyporales; family Meruliaceae; genus Ceriporiopsis; species Ceriporiopsis andreanae. The sequence goes on along the minus strand of ALYI01004060.1, from coordinate 3,851 downwards.
AGTACACAGTTCACCTATCTGCATGTCAGGAAAAGGGCGATTTCTCGGCGATGCTAGCGGAAGCCGAGGCTGCGGACAAAGGAGCTGTGAGTATGCAGTCTATTGTCTCACACTCTTCCTGGTCTGAAAAGGCCAACAGCCAGACAGCGAGAAAGTATGGGCGATGGTCCTGGAAGCCATGACGAACTTCGACGCAGAGGCCGTCGGCGACTGGAAGGACGACTTGCAAAATCTTCTGGTATTTGTGAGTCGGCTTTCACTCGTTTGAAAGCATTAGACATTCAAGTCGGACTCCACAGGCGGGTTTGTTCTCCGGTGTCGTTGCGTCCTTTGCTTTGGAGTCGTACGGATGGCTTCAGCAGGACTCTGCGGACACATCAGCGCAGCTGCTCGCACAAATCTCGCAGCAGCTGTCTTCATTCGCTATCAATCCCGGGTTCCTCAACTCGAGTGTACCCATCACCGTCACCGCAAGTCAGCCGTTCACACCGGACCCGGTGTCCGTGAACGTCAATACGCTCTGGGTGCTCAGTCTCGTGCTGGCACTCCTCGCCGCGCTCTTCGCAATCATCGTTCAGCAATGGCTGCGAGAATACCGATCGCCTGCGCCGTACCTGTCAGTGCGCGACCGTGTGCGCTTACGCGAGGTCCGCTTTCGCGCGCTGAACGCCTGGGGCGTCCCGCACATCGTGTCAATGATGCCTATTCTACTCCAAATCTCGCTCGTGCTATTTCTCACCGGCCTCTTATACCTCCTCGAGACCATAAACCATACGGTCTTCACCCCATCGATGGTTTTTCTTGCGGTCGCGCTCCTCTTCTACCTCACCACACTCTTGATGCCCATATTCTTCAGGACATGTCCGTACAAATCGCCACTCAGCTACGTCCTCCTCGTCGGCATCAAGGCATTCTTCGTCCTCCTTTACCTCGCCATCGCCATGATGGGCGTCCTTTTTGTTGGCGCTGTCCATTACGCTATCTTCGCCTTCTGTAGGACGTACAAGCGGTCGTTGGAAGTGTGGAACACAGCAGCATGGGCCGTGTTTACTCGCACCACGTACTCCGTTCTGCACATCACGCCTAGCAGCCACTCGCCCTTCGTCACGGGTAGCCACGAGTTCTGGGCCGCGCGCGAACGCGAACTGCTCCCGCAGACACAACACCTCGACGAAGCCGCACTGGTGTGGGTGCTACCATGGCTAGCCCACGACGACCTCCCCCGCTTGCGCGAGTGCCTCAAAGAGCTTTCGCCGGATCGCAAAGCGCACTTTGTCAGCTCCTGGGTCGCGCAATCACTCAACGTATCAATGAGCGAGTATCAGATACGCTCGACTGCGACGGAAGGGACGTTCGTTGATCGCCACATGCTCTCGAAGATTGACGGCCGCTTTGCAGAGCAATTCCGCGACGTCTTGATGGATGTTCTTCCCGAACGGTGGCCAACGGATGAGAGTCAGGAGGATTGTGCCTTCGGCCCCGCAATTCTAGTCATCTTGCGCCAGATTGCCGAGGTTCAAGGGCAATCCGATGAGGCGTTTGCGAGGTCTTATACGAGGCGTGCTATGGATATCCGTAGAACCCAAGGAATAATCGATGTGGGCGGTGGAGATGTCTCGGACGGTGTCATGCGGCTTCCAACAGCCGCTCTGTTCGAATGTGCGACCCTCCTGGGCTACCAATTCAGTTTGACAGGTACGCACTCTCTTCTCTCGGCTCTATAACAGGGACTAACGTACGGAACAGAAATGTCGGAGCTGTTCGAATGGTCGCAAGATCTATTTGCAAAGGCGATACCGTCGTTGGACAGCGTGTTTGCTTCGTGGTCAGCCTGCCTCGATGTGCTCCTGGCGTCCTCTGCCACCGCGTTCGTCGCACTCGCACAAGATCCTGCTCGGTTGTGCGACCAAGCGACATACGAGCAGTACGTCGCTGTAGCAGCTGCCGTCGATCAGCTGGTCACTGCGGAATCCGAGCGCATCGTGAAGCTCGCGGCCCATGCGGAAGAATGGTGCACCGATGGCGTGTGGCACGTCATCGTACCAGCGTTGCTCTCCATCCGGTGCAGCCTCGCGCTCTTCGCCCAGACAAGCCAGGTGCCCCACACTAGCGAACATCCAGCATCTCTGGCGCGCACGCTTGATCGGCTGGTCGAGCAGCACCCGGGGTTCAAGCCTGTCGCAACGACGGGATCTGTCTGTCATCGCTCGTCCTCTGATCTCAAGTTACCGATCATGTCAAGTTTGCACGGACCCGTCGTTCCAACCAGCGAGCCTATCCTGGCAGTGTCTAGGATGCCTCACTAGCTTTGGAGCGACGAAATACCCAAGGTACTTGGGAGTTGACGCGAATCTCGCGGTACGGGAGTATATACGAGGTGTACTAGGTTGGGTGTCGTAACGATCCCGCTGCGATGTTGTTGTACATCGCTGTAGCTAATAGAGCTTGACGCGCGTCTGAGCGACAAAGATTGCCGGCTGCCTCGTGTTCTCAGAGCGATGCACAACCTGTACACGACAACTTCAGCTGCATGCACTCGCCAACAGCGTACTACTTACGTCTCCTTTAAAATCGCCTATCGCAGCCGTTGTGTCGGGCTCTTCCAGTCAAATTGTGCACGGCAACGATCGTACGTTTCCTTGTTCTCTCTCTTACCTGTAATCTGCACGCCTGAACGGACTGCTCTAGTTTGTCCCAGAGCTGAGTGCGTACCGCATGCCAACCAAAGGTCGGAAAGCAACACGCGATCGTGACCGCAAGCGCAAGGTCAAACGCGTCGAAGCTCTCGCGGCCAGAATACCGCCTGAACTTTTCGAATGCATCCTGGGACACATTCAGACGGCACCCTCTTGGGTCACTCACCGAACCAGCTGGCGTACGAAGCGCGAGCTGGGGTATTGCGCTCTGGTATGCCGGTACTGGGGATATATTTGCCAGCAGAAGATTTTTCGTAGGGTCCCGCTTAAGTCCGCTCAAGATGTCCGGCAGCTGCTCACCTTGTTCAATTCGCCGGACAGCCAGCTCTCACGGCACATCCACGAGGTGAAAGTCGATATGCAGCTTTCAGCGCTGTCAACACCGTGGCTCCATCTCCTTCCTCTCCTTCGTACCAAGTTGTCTCCACAATGCACTCATGACATTACTCTCTATGGGATGCTACCGGCTGGGATGCGGTCCCTCAACACTATCCATTTTCACCTCCCTCGCGTCCTCCCTGCACACTCCCTAGGACTGGCGGAGCTATCGCTGCACCGCATCGACCTAGCTTCATTCGGCGATCTCGTACATCTGCTCAACGGCCTTCCCGATCTCCAGACTCTCAGCTGCCGTGCGCTGACATGGCGCAGTGTACTGCCACTCCCGCAGTCACGCTCCCATCGACGTCTAGCTCCTTTGAAAGCCGTGCATCTCGATTACTGCCCTGCTGACGAGCACGCCCTCTGGCTCGTCTCTGTCTACCGCAGTCCCTCGAGCATGGTGCTTGCGCCTGCCGGCAGACGCGACGCGTCGGATCTGCTGCTCCAATGGTTGATGAGTACTATCACACATCACGCCACGAAACACACTGTTCGGGCGTCGCGAAACTCAACGTACACCGGTAAGAACTGGATCCTTCCTTCATATTGTGCATTCAGACTCAGTCATTCCACAGAGTTATCAATATCTGCCAAGTGTTCCGATCCACAAGCCAAGACGCAGTGGTCTCCGTCTATGCTCGTGCCGTCTTCTTGTGATGTTATGCGGGCATCTAGAGATGTCAACGACGGCATCATCGCGGGCACAGGAAAATTGCCACCAGTGCCGCGCACCTACCGCGCACCTACCGCGCACCTACCGCGCACCTACCGCGC
>ALYI01004058.1:0-20848 GCA_001969225.1 Ceriporiopsis andreanae CBS 279.92 | reverse complement strand
TGTGGCGAAAGCATTAGCTGCGGTTGATGGCTACGTGGTGTGTAAGAATACACTTCTTACAGCGGCAGAGAGAAAATTGAGTGCTGTAGATGCGTAGAGGGGGAGGCCATTGGCAGCCCTTGTAAGTTCTGTGATCATGTTCGGACGCTCTCGCACTAGGTCTCGTACATGCGCCGCTGCTGAAGCAGAGATGCTGGTCTCCAAGAAGTCTGTGATGATATTGTGGCTGACTGGAGATCGAGAGACATTGTGGATCTTGAACGGCTTGAGCAGGTTATGAAATTCATAGGAATTTAGTGCATCTTGAACATGCACTTCTGGTCGTGTTGTGACAAGCATGCGAAGTGGGAGCCCAAGATGGCATATTTTGGTCTGTAAAAGAAATAGGAAGCGGCAAACTTCGTCCTGTGCAGACTCTCTGCACTGGTCCAAAGCATCAATTATGAACACCACGGGCAGTGGAGGTGCAGGTTCTGTGGAGACATTTCCCATGCCTACTGCCCGTGCTGACAATGGCTTGATGATGAACTCCTCCAACTGGAGGTCCAGTGGGTATTGTTGCCCCTGCCCGACACGTACACGGAGAGCTATGGCAAGCTCGAGGGAGAGATCTGGTTGACTTTGTGCAAGTTGCACAGCCAGGGAATTGATAAAGCAGATTGTGGTGCTCAACTTTTCAGATCCACGAACAAAGAAAAAGCTTGCGCCAAGACGACCCTTCTCTTCAAGTCTCCTGGCGAGCTCATATGCAACCGTGGACTTTCCAGATCCTGTGTCACCACTCAGGACACAGATTGAGTGCTCCTCCTCCTGAGAAGAGTTGTGTGCCCATTTCTCCAGGTCCTCAAGGATTGAGGGACAAACATTAGGTAGGTAATATGCCTTCGCTTTATTGTGCTCCGCACGGTAACTTGCATCGGCTGTAGGTACTCCTGAGAGGTCAAACGAGTCGAGGACGAAAGGATAGTAGTCGCTGGGCAGTAATATACCCGGAGTTGACGGATCCATGCAAGAGTGAAGCTGGCAGAAAATAACTCAGTAAAAGTTGTACATCATGGGTATGGGGTATACCTTGCACCAATTGTTGATTTGAAGCACCGCAGGAACAGCTAGCTTGAGTTCACCCAGATGTTGAAGCCATTCAACCCAAATAGGCATATGCATTTGTGAGAACATAGCCAGATGGTCGAGGAGGTCTCCAGAGGGCGAAGCACTTGTGAGATGTGTGACTAAGTGTATGCAGCTGTACCGCACATGCGAGGGTGTAAGATCGCCATGCGTACAAGGGGACTGTAATGTGGTAAGAACTCGAAGGCAGTCTGATGCAAGCTGGCCATGTCCCCGTGACGCCTTGACAAAGAATATGTCGTCCTTGCATCGATTGTAGTCGAGAAGGAACTGGGGAAAACTGGCATGAAGAGGGCGAATCACCTCGGTTGTATCCTCATAAGAGATAACGAGGGACCCCAGACGTTTGAGGATGGTTCGAATCATACTGATAGAGATGCCGGTAAGAGACGCGAGCGTCTCCAGAGATATGGGGTCAACGAGCAGGGCTATGGCACTCAGGATATGCTGCACCCAACTCCGATATTTCTGGTCCTTCAGATTGGACTCAGGAAATATAGTCCTGAGTACTGAAAGATAGAGCGAGTCGAGATTTTCGAGCGGCTGTCGATCGGGCTTCGTTGCTGATGGCATATTAGAAAAGAGTATGCCGAGGTATTCGACAGCTTGTTCTGGATACACCGCCGAAGAGAGGAAGCTGAACGCCGTCGACGCGTAGATGAAGAGGCCTTCAGCGGCCATGGCGAGGTCTGTAATGACATCCTCGTACTCCGCCTTCACAGCCACTGAATATTCCTCCTCCCACTCCGAAAAGCGGGTCTCCAAAAGATGGATAATATCTGCATCGACGACTGGACGAGCGACTTCGTGGAGCTTGACTGATTTCGCGGTTTGATTGAATTCCTCGGTGCTCAAGATTTTCTCAATATGTAGCTCGGGACGGGTAGTGAGAAGGAGGCGAAGGGGGAATCTGAGAGCCTGAAGTTTGTGGTGCAGAAATCGTAGCAGGGAGCGGAGGTCATCTTGTGCGGAGACGTCACATTCGTCCAGGGCGTCAATGATAATGACTACGGGTGGCCGATCATGCGAGGCGTTCTCCAGCGGTTTGACAAGGAGCTCGTCCAGCTGATACTCCAGTTGTTGGAGTTGGGCATGCCCAGTGTGAACGCGAATTGCTGAAACGATCCATGGAAGGAGATCCCTCTGGTTGTGGGCAAGTTGATGCACGAGAGTCGGAATTACGAAGGTCGTAGTGTTCAATTTTTCGGTGCCGCGAACGAAGAAGAATGTCGCGCCAAGATGACCAGTCTCCTCGAGTCTCCGTGCGAATGCAGATGCAATTGTCGACTTTCCTGCTCCCGCGACGCCGCTGAGGACGTATATAGAGTACTGGAGCATAGAAGGATCGCCGTCGGCCCATTTCTGGAGGTCCTCGAGGATCGACATTCGGGTGCCAGGCAGATACCGCGCCTTCGCCTTGTTGTGGTCAGCTCGATAGCTGGCGTCAACTATGAGTAGCTTGTCAAGTATCCGCTCGTCGTCTGTGCCAGGTAAAAATGTCAGAACCATTGATTGGTCGTGACTTTATTGTTGCTCACCCCGAATGTTCAAATCGTGAGAAATATTCTGCTGTACAAGCGTCTTGACATCGGCCGCCAAGTCCTGGAGATGTGCCGTGATTAAGGACCGTATGACGATATGATAATGATGACTGATGTACCGTGACTTTGTGGTGAGTCTCGTACACGAGCTTGTCAAGCGTAACAAGCGCTCCTGTCTGAAAGGATAATCAGTCGACCGTGCCGCGTACGTCGGCTCACACACACCGTGAACTTGTTTCTGGCAGATTTGATCAGATCTTGCATGCGCTTCAATGTCCTCGCGTCTTGCTGGCTGTACACCAGCCGCAAATAAAAGCGCCCATGATACAGCTTCGTTGCCTCGCTTTGAAGGGACTCTAAGGTGCTACACCTCGTCGTCAGTGGGAAGATCATAGGAAAGGCGATGGAGCGAACCTTTGCAGCTCCTGAAGCTGCTTCAGTAACTGAGGCGACGATTTGAGGTTACTTTCGAGCTCTTCCCTGGCGCCGGAGGTGTCGAGTGCGTCCTGTGCTTGTTGTCCCGCACGCTTGACAGTGACAAGGAGACTCTCCAAGTCCGCAAGAATATCGCCTCTCATCTCCCTGTTACCCTTAGCTTCCTACGTGTTCGTGCATAAGATCTGTCAACAGACACTAAACCGTCGACTCACTTTCACCCTGTCAACTAGGAAGGCGAGTGCTCCAACAGCGACGTTGATACCGGGGATTGGCGACAGTCCCGCCGCGTCTTTTCCAACGGACAGAACTGCCTGCGCAACATCAAGAGAGGTGTCGACCTTTCGACCCTTGCCCTTCTGTGAGGGTGGCGGCCGGGGTCGATGGGATTGCGAGCTCGGAGGTTCCATATTTTGAGCTAGTAGTCGTGGTTCAAGTTTGGAGCGTAGGTCGCTGACAGCGGTGTTGAGGGCACAGCCCTATCGTCGTCTCGCCTGCTGTCCACAGGAAACCCTATCACTCTGACTGTGGCCTTAAGATGGATAGAACCTCTCGGAACCTCTCGGATTGCGCTGGAGGTTGACGCGGGTGCCTCGTTTGATTCGCCTGTCAGAAACCTTGGAGCTTAAGGCTGCCGCTGGATTCAGGTGTGTTAAGATGCTGCGGTTCGAGAAAATATTTCGCGGCGTACCGTGCATGCAGATGGTCGTACAACCAGCGACGTACTTAGTAGAAAGGCGGCGGTAAGGACCACATTGGGCACAGGAGTGGCAGGATTTCGCCGTGCAAAGGTCAAAGTAACACTACAGTACCCATCAGATTCGAGGTGGGACGTGGCGCCATGAACCTTGGCCCGGCCCATGCCGAACAACCTCCATTTTCTTCGTTTCCTTGACCGCTGCTCTCTCCATGCAGCGCCCAACATTCACGGTAGAGACGTCAGGCCATTCTAATCATGAAGCGTTCTCTCGACCGTCGTAATCGGAACACCATGCCCATTGCAATTACTTCAAGGCCGAAATCTGTGCGCCGCACTCTGTGCGTAGTCGTCTCCCATTGTCGGCTGGCATTCAGTTGGGACGTTGGCCCCTGGAACGCAGCTATGCCAATCGTCTGCTGTTGCTCCGTCGCGTATCGCGCGCGTTGTGCAGCCGTCGAGGTTCCGTTGATTGCGCACAGGTTTACGAGTAACGACCGTGCGTGTGTCTGAAGCGATAGAGAGGCGTGCTGCCTTCATCGATAGCAAGACGGGCTCTGGATTTGAGGCCGGATAGGTCGGTACAATTCGTTACGACGAACGTAGGGGTCATGCCATCGATGGTGTTTAAATACCATGCACGCGTTGAGACTGCCAGCGTGTGATAAGCTAGATCTTCAATATCGGCGACGGGTCGATCAGATAAGCCGCCATGTCCAATACTATGGAGATGAGGGCAGCGGACGACGGGCCTCGTAGAGACTGATGGATGACGCTCGCCTTCGGGAGTTTCGCGTGAGGACAATGCGACATAGTCCAAAGCGGCAGACCCGGAGCGAGACGTATGCGTGGCCAGCCACGACTGCGATGGAATTGCGCCATAACGAGGAGAAAGCGTGTCTCGGCCCGAAGGATGAGGATGGCAGCAATGAGGGCCTCGCAGGTGGACTTGGTTCGTTCGCACAGTAATATGATCCAAGCGGTTCGTTCGAGGAGCTTGAGCGTTGTAGGAGAGATGTGGCCCTCAGGCATGATGAAGGACGTGTGCGATGCGTGGATCTGGTAGCGTGAGTCGGAAGGGTACTCGAGGCTAACTCGTCCGTCGTCTGGGGATCCCCACATGAAGTCGAACGGGTTATAATGCTAGAATTACAGAGGTATCAGACATGCGAGCAATAGCATCCAGGCTGGGCAACGCTCACCATTCACACCCTGGAACTATTATGCCGCGAGGCCAAGCTTCAAAGATTGTTTCTGATTCGCCGGACCCATTAGTGTTAGTATATCAGCAGTACTGAAGATTACGCACCTGCATGCCCCACATAGATTCTTGACAGGCTGTTCCAATATACTGAGGGACCATTTACGCTCGCCCTGACCCCTCCTCGGAGGACTCTGCGCGTTCTTCGGACTGAAGCCATCGGCAGTCACGGGCAGCGGCGATTCTCCTCGTGCAGACTATTCGTGCGTGTTTCAGCTTTCCATAAGTGTGTCCGTGCCTGGGAATATGGAAGCGAACGCGATACTGGTTCGAGCGGCCTTTCCGTAAGATATAGTGTATTGAGACCGGTATGATGGCGGACAGTCATTACGTGGCGCGCAAGGCGAGCTGCAGGCCGCCCTAGTTCGACGCAAGGACGCAAGCCCATCGGGATGCTTATGATATGCTGTACGTTTGAGGAAATGACGTGACACGTCGCAGCTGCGAACGACGAGCATTTTGCCACTGGTGACACGCCAGGAGATCCCTGTCCCGCCCGCGCGACGTCTTTACGCAAAACGAACGCGCCAGCTGTTGCCACTCGTATGTACGATTCGGCGCGGCGTACAAGGCCTGGCGTAGAGGTGATGGTATCGGCGTCAAGCTTCAAGCTCGACAAGGCTCAGAGTTGGCAGCTAAACGTGCCCTTATACCGCTATGATAGCGTACAAGGATGCGGGAGTGGGAAGACGCGTCGCATGAGTCGTGACGTCAGCCGCTTCGCAACATGGAGCTCGTCCGTGCGTATGAAGACCTGTCCGCTTCGCCCACATGTGCATCCCTTGTAGATTCTCCGTCCAGGCGGCACGCGTGCTCGGTGCCTGCGCTTCCTCTACACGAGAAACATCAGCTCGTACATCTCACGATGGTACCACCAAGGGTCACTTACCAAGACTTTTCAACAATTCAGGTGGAATGTCTAAACATCGCTTGATGGTTCGAGAGTGCGGATCGCGTGCCTGACACTTGTCCTGAGCGTGTCTCGACGCGTCGTGTTCCTTCTTCAATGCACGACGGTGCAAGATTTATTTGCGCAGGTATGGTCCGCCGCTTCGTAGATGCAGAGTGCACGCCCTTCGTGGATGCGGAACACCGGCCTGTCAAGACTTCGGGCTGTCCAGCGTGTTTTCGTCAACCGAAAATGCAAACTGACATTCGCCGTGTAAACGTACCTGTCCGGTACGCTACTTCGTTCCATCTATGAGTGTGTACGAACTCTGGCATAACCGTGAAGAGGACCCTGCTTGGGTCCAGGAACGCAGACGTCCGGCGTCAAGCCCTAGAAACAACGTCTTGCTCAAGAATGACATCAAAACGAAATGCGCGACAAGGTCGGCGGCGTATTCGCGCAGAAAAAACGCGAGACTGGAGAGAGTCAGAAGGTGGTGGTAGCAGTGATGCTGGTTGGATGCTGGTCGAGTTCGAGCACGGAGCGCCGGCCGACGGCTTTCATTCCAGTACCACGATGTCACATCTTCAAGATCGTCCTCCCTCCCAGTCGTATGCTTCATGCTCAACCCTCTAGGATAGCACGTTTTTCTTGATTGCTGGAGCTCCATTCCGCGCGTATGCACGCCTCCGCTGGATCAAATCGCGTCGTCGCTCTCGACCTCGTACCCTCGGGCCCGACGAGGACAAATCAAGCGACTCCTGCGCGCCGATGTACTCGCGCTGCTGGACATACGGGATTGTTGACGAACTCTACAGGCCCCAAGGGACGACGCACCAGCAGAAACGAACGCCTACGACAGCGGGCTCGCCGGACGCTAGAGAGGAAAAGATAGGCATGGACGACGAAAATGGTGCGTATATTAGGCCCTACATCCGCGAGACCGTGCTGCAGACTTACATTCAGACTCGAACTATGTCGCATTCGACTCACAGTATCCGGAGACGGGCCTAATGCGAGCTGGCTTTCGCGTCGATCCTCGCGTGTACTTGCACCTATCCTCGAGCCCTCGTGCCGCATTGAGACCCAAGCTAGTATCGCCAGACGCCAACCGGTGTGTGGCGCGTTCCATTTGGCTCCGCTTATGTTCTCTTCATTGACAGTAGACTTGTTTGGACCGCAACCTCAAGTCGTAGCGCATCACCTGCACGCTTGCAATTGGCCGTGGAGATCGTTGTATGGTGGCCCAGTCCACGCAGCGCCGACGTCCACAGCTGGTCAGTGAGCTCTCAGCATGATCACGATGCCTTAGCTGACCTGCTGTCCCTCTGTACAGGTTATGACCTCAGGTTGACAACCACAGTGGTACAGAACACAGCCCCCGAGTCGCGACCTCGTTCCGTGGCCGCCTTCCAGCACACCCGTTCGTCTCTGACGCGCTACGTCTCGATTTGCAGACAACAACGGCGCCGACGAACGCTCTTACCGGCCTCGGCTAGCAGTGCAGGACGAACGCTTGTTACGAGCCGATCTGTCCGCCGGTTTTCAAAGTGAAGCATCGGCAGTTTCTGCGTTCATGGGGAGGGCTAATTTACAGCACTTGGATGGTGGCCTCTCTACCTGTGAAGACGGGCGACAAGATAGCCGTGAACCGACGTGGGCCAGATATCAAAATGTAGAGATATCAACAAGTAGAATGGCGAGTGGCGAGGACAGCTCTTTCTGCACGCAAGGCACCACCATCGGGAGAAATTGCTAGAATTTCAGCAGCATTCTGGAGCAGGATAGCGAGACAGTAGCAAATAGTCGTAGGGTAGCATACATTAAGTATTATCTTTTTCTGAATATATTCTTCTGCCTTGCTCGCCACAACATGTCACCTCTCGAACGAACGTGGTCGGCAGATTACTTTGCACTCGCGGGTTGGCTTGCGATGACATGGCGACGGTTCCCTCGTCTGAGTTCGAGACACGTCAGTCTCGATGCCATCGGAGCCCGACAACAATTTGTAGACCACCGTGTACAGACGTGCAACTAGATATATGTCAATGAGCTCGAAATTGTTGTGCATCAGCCAGTTCCTAAAGATCTACGATGATGGGCTGCCCGCTCCCTGCGCTCACGGCTGTGATAGCGCTATAGCTGGTCTTGCACGCCTTCAGACATCCAGCACAGCGCTTTGCGCGACTTGCGCCGATTGATGAAACCTCCAATTCTGTGAATGCGTCTCCCGAAGTTGGATCGGAATGCCGCTCATGCTTCTTATGGTCTAGCTATTCTCCAGCCAGTCTTGACGTCCCGGCGAATGTTTCCGTACACCAGTTCGAAGTACGAGCGATGCGCTGGAGAACACGCACATCAGGCCAGATGTGGCCGATGGCCTTGCGCTGGTACGATAGCGTAGGCGAGATCTTGCTTGGCATGCAAACGAAGTACGAGCCTACGAGCATGCAGTGAGCTCGAGCCTGAGAAGAACAGACTCGGGTAGCGTACCTTCTGATGCCGGACGGGATTTCTGGCCTCAACAACGTTGCGATGCGCTTTTCCGGGACCAACGTATGCATGGTGTGACCTGCGACGAGGGATGGCGGGTCTCAAACGAGCCGTCGGGAGTCCTGCTTCGACGGCGTTCGTGGGTGTCCTGACGGCAGTAGTCGTGACTGTGATCTTCGCGCCGAGCGCGCCTGTATAACGCACACATGAGTATCACACGAAGCGTCGCAGTAGTATTCGCTGACGGACCAGAGAGAATATTCCTCCAGTTCCTCTCGCAGGTCCCGCGCCCGACTGCCGGTCCTTATCCATCCCAAACGGCGTAGATCGCACAACCATCCCAGAAAATCGCGTACGATACCGCAAAGTGCGGCGCAGAGACCTTCGTACAAGCCAGGCGTGATGTCTCTGCAGACGGATTTGATGTCCGTGAGCTGTAGCAACTTGCTTGGACCTGCACACTAGGATCTCAGACGGCGCGGAAACGGAACAGCAGTAGTACGACGAACCATGTATGCGCATAATCGAGCCCATACAGCTGCATCCGCGCCTCGATGATGTTGAAGTGTGTTTAGTGTAGCTGCAAACAGCGATGTCAGCGCCGGTCACCAAGACAGAAATGGACCGATGCAGTCGACGTACGGATGAGACGATAGCGCGCCGCCTCTCAGGGCCAGCCATACCGTGCAGTCCAATCTTAAGCGAATGCGAGGTGGATCTTGCAGGACGGTAACAAGACGTAGGCTTGCGGGTCGGGCGGCTGGCGGATGAGCGAGCGTCGATAACAAGGAAGATGAGAAGGGCGAGGATAGTGGAGGCCCCAGTTGAACGTGAGCCAAGGGATCGAGATTGGTGTCGACGTCGAGCTGGTCATCGGGTACTTCTGCGCTTGGTGCGGACTTTGCACGCGTGAACGACCCATCCTGTCTAGCAAGAATCTATCGCGCTCATGCACGATGCCTGCAAGACCCCGCAAGACCTCAGCTTCAAGGCCTCACGCGCACGGTGGATGGCGAGATCTAGAGGAAGATGTGGTCGCGATCGAGGGCTTCACGCAGGGCACACCCGTAAGCCTGTAGCAGAGTCTCGTAAGCTGGGTAGAACGGAGAGTAGCCGGCTACGCACCTTTTCATTAATGCTATTTCCAGGCTGCCCGCGTGGCCGACCACCTCTGTGCTCACGACGGTCGACGCCCTCGCGCACTGTGTGGCGGCCAGTCCTGCAGACCGCTTCCCTGGCGTGTTCCCCTCCAGAGCCGTCCTTCCGATGACGCCGAGCGCCCCCTCGCCCCCGTCCGACGTCCGGGCACGGTCCCCGATCCCGGGAGACCGCTCTCCGCGTCGTCCTACTCCTGCTGATGACGTTGTGCGCCTGCCTTCGACCACATCGGGCGATGCGTCCCTCTCGTCGGTCTGGCAGTGGCTCACATGAGCCCCGTGTGCCATGTGTCGAGGTGGTCCCGTTGTCAGAAGCCCGACGAAACTCTGCGCACGGTCCATCCCGTGCCTTTGGACGTCGATGCAGACCCGTGCGTCAAATGCAGGAGCGAGTAAGAACTTCCGCTGGCCCTCCGTGACGATGGCGACCTCGACGGCGGCGCGTCCGGACACGCTAGCTTCTCTGACATTCGATAAGGCTTGCGCGTCGTAGGTGGCTCACCCGGTCTCCCCTCAGACGAAACGGTAGTTTCGATGATCACGACGAGTCTCGACCAGCCTCGCGACTCGAAAGACCGAAGTATGGAGTGTGCGGATCCTGTACAGATGACGTGGGTGCTCGCGGGGTAGGGGACAATACAGCCAGGAGGGTGTGATAAAGTCAGAAACCCTGTAAGAGTCCGACAGCGGACGATGTATCAGGGGGCGAGCAAGACAAGTAGGCCGAATACGTGGCAAAGACTTTGAGAAGTCAAATGAGTATCGAATATGCAGCATGTCATGGTGTCCAGTCGGGTCAAGTCGTAGAAGGTGTGATAGGTCGTGCAACCAGCAAGGAATTATGTGTCACGGACTCCTAGCACACGGTGTGGGCAGACTCCGGGAATAGAACGGATATCAGGAATTAGAGAGCAGTGTTGGCTAGTCGAAGCCGATGGATACATGGTAAACACTCATGGGAGTCGAGGAGCCTTCCGCGCGCAGGAGCAAAGAGCCGGAGCGCCTGGGCCCCTGCGTTGTTTGCCCTTGTTAGGTTCCCACGTCAAGCTGCTGCCTTTCCTGTCGTCCGCGTCGTTTTTGACGTTGTCGATGTCCACAGCCCCATGCTTCGTTACGAGTCTCCGCGTGCTCAATACTATTTGCACGTACACTTTCCGAGCAAATCAATTACTAGAATGACGTTGATACATGTCTGGCCGCGATCAGCTCAACAACCTCGATCGGCTAAGTACTACTTGGAGTACAACGAGCAACAGTGGTCAAAATCGTGCCCAGAAATATCTTGAAATGACCATCCTTGGCGCAATAACGACTGGGGGTAGATTTCCAGGAAGCATCGGTTTTCCATGTCCGCATGTACCGGCTTGCCGTTAGCAGTATAGGTACGTCGCGTCGAAACTCGGGCGTGCTTGTAGTGATGCCTTCAATGTGGGTGGTTTTGACAACTGGATATGGGCGGTGCTTCGTCAGAGTAAGGCAGTGGCTGGTGTTGGGCCTGCGCGTCCGGTGGATCGATGGTTCAATCATTCGAGTGCGCAACCGGGACAGATCTTGCAATACGGTCCATTTCGCGTCGATGGTCCTTCAATACGAGGGATAGAGTTGAGCTATGCCGCGTACATAATTGAAGGAACGAAGCGCTGTCATACCACGAGTCAATCTCTTGAAAAACATTATGTTCTCGATAATTAAGGGCCCTGTCCGACTCGCAACCGTAAAATATTCCGGGCGTAGATGATCCATGCAGCTAGCATGCGCATGCCTAGGAGCTGCCGAATCTCCGATCGTGGATACAGAATTTTCCAGCTGCCGGTCAGTAGCCATCGGTGAATACACGCATCTCGCAGTCGTCCCGCCTGGACCCGCCAAGGTCTACTCACCGCGAGTCCTGTACCATCTTCTAACCCAGCGCTCGACAGAGCACACCAGTTTGTCCGATATTGTGCTGAGCGTGTTTCCACGCGTCACGCCGTTTCTCCTGGTATGTTCCCCGGTACATAGCTCGCGACTGGTGGTCCGGTATAGATGGTGTGGGACTCGGCGTCGTGCTGATGGGTATGCCCTCATTCCTGTAAGGATTGCGCCGCCAGGTTCCCACGGATAAAGTACTTCATTGTAAATAAACCTGCTGGATGCGCCGATGTCGATGAGTGAGCTCTCCTGATACAGAGCTCGAGCGGACGCACCTTTAGCAATAGACCCGCTAGCTGGCGCAGACCTCCACCGCTTTAAACTTAAATAGACGTATAATCCCAGAAGCGGGCCAGGGAATGACTCTACAAATAAGCGAAGTGTTGTGCGCGAAAGCCAACGCGAAGAGAGAGCTCGAGCTCGTGGTCGTCGACTCGGAGGAAGCGCGGGCGCTCAATATATAAACCGTAAGTACTTAGCGTACCTACATGTCAAGGGTTACCGTTCAAAAACTCCTTCTCCTCTCCCTCCCTCCTCCCTCGTCGCGTGCCATGCTCGCCTCCTCTCATGATTTCGTCCTCGGCGTGTGGTCCTCTAGCCAGCTAAGATTACTTCTGAACACTGCAGGTCAGTTTTGCGCGTGTCCACGTCCTACTCGGTCCAGATCGCGTCGTCGCCGTCTTTTCGCCGTCGCGGCATCGACGGTGAACCGAGCGACTTGTCCCGCGCCGACTGATTACTGCTGTTTTAATTCGACGTCCGTTGTCTTCGAGCAGTCTAGAAAAATTTGAGGAGGAGCCTTTGTGGCAACGTAGCTTCGGAGATCTACGACCTCTTACTCAATGCAGGCCCGAAGGCCAAGGCCGAGATGAACGAGGAGCATGGTGTGCATACTACGCCTTACCTGCACGAAATCATGCTGACGACTTCTTGACAGATGTGGCGTTTATGGCATCTTTATTGTCGTGTCTGGTTCTGTGACAGAAAGCCCGCCCCTGCCATCGAGGAGGCTAGACTCGCGAAGAAATTCACTGGTGTTTGACTTATGTCCAAGTCAAGTCATTGCGGATTAACCTGTATACTTGTTGCCACGAGTGGATACTCTTCGCAATGATGGAAGGCGGCTGATTTGCGCGACGTCGACGACTGTCTCGTTCAGAGCTGTCAGAGCGTGATTTCGATGCTGATCTTATTTAGATATGACTTTGCCAGACAATTACTATGTGGAGCTTCCAACAAGCGTCGACGATAAGTACCGCGGACTGAAGCACCAAAACCGTGACATCGTCTCGTACGCCTCATGGTCTCTCCGAGCCGCGTTGATTTGTTTAATATGCGATGCGATACCTACCGACAAACTCAACCCAATTCGATGGCGTGGGCTCCCTGGCGTACCGTGAGAACGGTCATCTACGGGTGCATGCGGTTCCCGTCTTCTAGTATTCACCAGTCCATTTCTAATATCTTGGTGTGCGGGACAGTAGACGGCAGCCGTGATCATCGAATACTCTCGCTGAGCGTCGCGGTTATGACGCGAGACAAACAAACCTGACGAGGCGATGTGTTCATCACCCTTCAAATTGAGGCAAGCTGCGAATTCTGTGTGGGGGAAAAGTACGCTTATCGTCCATCGGTATAGATGTATTAACGTCATGACGAACATTAAGAAGATGCCTGAAAGTTGACGTAGATCAGAACTCAACACTTACTGCAGCCGACGCTGAGGATCTGCCTATACCTAAGGAGTCCTTTACGCTTTGACGTGTGCTCTCGCCAGTGGGAACTACCGGTTTCCATCAATATTTCAAGGTGATGTACTTAGTGGTGTAGTGATGGGTAGTCGTAGGTTAGCAGGGTATTGCATACCATCTCGCTATGTAATTGACCCTCTGTCCCTCTCGCCACAGCATTTCACCCACGAAGAAAAATCCGCAAATTATGTTGTGCTGCCCCGAGAACACGATTGAATATCCCATTCGCTCGTCACAGCTCCATAGACTTGTTTACAGGATTATTCTGGATAACAGTGTACACCCAAATATACAGAACACATCGCCTCAACGCGTCATGGGGCGTCAACAAGCTGCGAGAGATCCAGGATCGTGAATTGTCCAGACTTGCTTCCAACGGCGTAGTAGTTCCCATACGATACTGCCGATTCCTCCCATAGATGTACATACCTCCCATTTCGCGTCCAGTAGGGCAGCCAGCATAGCCGTTTTGTCGACTCGCGCTGTGTGATCCACCCGTCCTTTTTCTCGAACGTTTGCCCTGCTGGACCAAAATACCACCCATCCCGTGCTGCCTTCAACTCTGCGCCGCTCAAGACGTCCCAAATTGGTGCCTTATCCCATCTGGTCCGTGCACATAGCTTCAAGCTGTCTGGCGAAAAGTGAAGCTGAGATATCGAACCAGAAATGCCTGCCTGTTTTATCTGGACTGTCCTGGCAAGCTCTCCACTGGCGGCTTTCCAGATCCGCATCTCCGGACTCGCATTGTATATGTGATGACCAGATGCGAGCCACTTTCCATCCGACGAGCACGCGACTGCGGTAAGAGCGAACCACGTTTGGTCCTTCAGTGTGGACAAGAGCTCGCCTGTTTCGGAATTCCATAGGCGTATCGTAGAGTCGCTCCCTGCGCTCACCAGCCGGTGGGAGTCTGCAGAGAAGGCGAGCATACGAATACCCTCTGTGTGGCCCCTCAGTATGTGGTGCTGCTTTCCAGTCCTTATGTTCCAAATCCCGATAGTGGTGTCCTCCGAGCCTGTCGCAACTAGCGAACCATCGAGAGAGAATGTGATGTAATAGATTGGGGCTGTGTGGGAGGTGGGTAGTTTCCCGGCTGGACGCTCGACAGAGAGGTCCCATAGGCGCACTGTGTGGTCAACGGAAGCAGAAACGAGTGTTCTTTCATCGGGGGAGAATGATAGCGAGTTGATGTGGCTTGTGTGACCGCTCAGGACACCTATCGGCTCGTAGGACCGAGCATCCCACAATTGGATGGTGCTGTCGTCTACCCCAGCAGCAATGATTGCTGTGTTGACCGCAAGACCCCAGACCCGGTGAGAGACACCGTCAAGAGTCTTCAGACAAGCACCTGTGTTGACATCCCAGACCCGAACCGTTTTGTCGCTCGACCCGGAAACAACTCGGGATCTATCGTGGGTGAATACCGCACCCATCACGGTCTCCGTATGACCATGAAGGTGCTTTTGCACTGAGAACGTATTGGCATCCCGGATACACAAGTCATCGGATGCGGTGACGGCGAGAGTACCATCCTCCGAGAATGTGATGCACCTGATTGTCCCGCGCTGTGCCAATTCCGAGGTGGTGAGATATGTGCCATCAGCAGCATTCCAAACATGGATGTCTCCACCTCCGCTGCCCGCAATGGTTCGCTTCCCGTCCGGTGAGTATGCCACTGCAGTGACCTCATCTCCCATCGGCCCAACTTTGTGGAGGAGAGCGCCCGACGCAAAGTCCCATACACGCACGAACTTGTCGTCACATCCGGTGAGGATCTGACGACTATTGGCTGGCGAAAATGCAACAGCCTGGACTTCATCGTCATGCTTCATGATATTGTGAGGTGTCCCCGAGTGCACATTCCACGTCCGCGCAGTTTTGTCCCTGCTCCCCGAAACAATGCTAGACCCGTCTGCGGAGAAGGACACGGAAGTGACAAAACTCGTATGTTTTTCCATTGTGCGCAGACACGGGCTCCACTGACGCGGTATTTCAGTGGTCACCTGTACGGCAGTTCCGCATGGATTGTGCGTGATGTATGCTTCGCGGAGAGTGCAGTAGGGTGTGAACGGCAGGGCGGAGGTATATATGTGCCTCGGATCGGCCTGGATTGGGTCGAAGAATTCCAGGATAAATCGATAGCCGTCTCCAAGAAGCGACAATGTCTGGTCTGTTTCAGAATGAGACTGGCAGACCATCATTCAGTGGGTGCCAAGCACGATAGTTTTCATCGCAACGTACCTTGTACCAGTCACGGACCCGGAGCAGCGCAGGTGCGGCCACCTCAAGCTTGCCAAGACGGCTAAGTGCTTCGAACCACAGAAGTAAGAACTCCTGTACGAAGACAGTCAGAAGTCGATGCAAAATTGCGGAAGGCGTCGAATTTGCAACATGTGTATCCCAGTGTATACAGCAGTATTGAACGTGCGAGGAAAAATTGCGCTTTCCAACGCGAAGCGCATCGGGGTCGGCGAGAATTTGGAGACAACGAGTGGCGAAGCGAGTATGCCCTGTGGATGCATTCGCGAGGAAATTTGGATCTGTGCATCTATTCCTGTCAACCAGAAACTGGGAAAAGCTCGCATAGAGAGGGCGGATCTCCACGCATAGATCGTCGGACAAAACGACAAGGGACTCGAGACGGCTCAGGATCTTCTGAACGACGCCGGGCTCCATCTCTACAAGTAACGCCAGTGTCTGTAGAGATACACGATCGGCGAGAAGAGCAATGGCAACAAGGGTGCTTTGTAACCCTTGCCGATTGTCAAAGTCGTCCAAAGCATCGCTTTGAAACGCGTTTCGGAGTAGCGTGAGATAGAGCTCGTCGAGCTGACGGTCCGTTGTTGTTGATTCGGGATTCTCACGAAGTGTTTCGACTCGACGATGGACAACGTCATGGACCTCCCAAGATTTGTAGAGGAAGTCGTAAATGACGAATGCGTAGAAAGGTCCCCCGTCGGCGGCCTTTGCGGGGCCGGCAATGACACAGGGATGATCCCGCGTCATAGACTGTATGTTTTCTTGAGTCGACACCGAACCCTTGGTCCCCAAGGTCAGAGCGGCGTCAGTGTCGATTACTGCGCAAGGGGCGTCACGGAGTTTCAAAGATTGTGCGCCTCGAATAAACTCGTAGCAATCCAGCACATGCTCGACATGCCGCTCCGGGTGGGTCGTGAGAAGTATGCAAAGTGGTACATTTAAGTTCTGCAAAAGGCCCAAGAGGCGAAATATCTTGTCTCGCGCTTCATCCGGACATTCGTCCAGGGCATCGACGACGATGATCACGGCTGGACGATTTAGGACAACCAATGCGGGATTTTGCATCGCGAAGTCCTGGATCGGCTTGATGATCAGCTCGTCAAAGTGGACATCTGGTTGTTTTTCTTGATTGTGCTCGGGCTGCGCTCGAACAGCTGCCGCAAGTGTAGGAAGCAGATCCAGCTGGTACCTGCCGAGCTGATATGCGATGGATGTAACGAAACTTGTGATGGTCAAGGTTTCCGACCCGCGACCATAGGAGAGATACCCGCCGAGGCGCCCATCGGCCTCCAGTCTTCTCGCAAATTCGTATGCAACGGTAGATCTTCCAGCACCTGCGACATCGCTCAGGACAAAGATGGGATCCTGGAGCGTGATCTGGTTGACGTCGACCCACTGCTTCATGTCCTCGAAAATGGTTGTTCGAGTGCCCTCGAGATAAGGAGCTTCGGACCTGCGATGTGCGGCGTGATCCCTGGTGTTGATCCCGGACAGCTTTGACAGCGTCGCAAGATCGAAGGACAAATTATATCCGGCTTCGAGGGGCGGTAGTATGTGGGAAGATGGGTCCATGTTGATGTGCAGCTGGCAGTGAATTTCTGAGTGTATGTTGCTCATGACGAACTTGGTCTTGACATACCTGATACCATTCACGAACCTGGCGCATAGCAAGCTCAGCCATCTCCGACCTGTCTATGTACACCAGTGTCTTGAGCCACGGTTGAAGGTGATCTTGCAAGAACGCGTGCAGAAGCTTCAGTAATTCTGGCGAAGGTGCACTACCCACGAGATGGGTGGCCCAATGTGTACAGGAATACTGTATATGCGGGGCAGGTTCGTGTACCGCCACAAGCACCGTCGGAGAGAGAATCTGTAGGCAACGTGATGCGATGCGAGTATGCCCTGAAAGTACGTCGACAAAAAACGACGTCTCTGTGCACCGTTCAATGTCGATCAGGAATTGTGGGAAGCTGGCGTGAAGAGGGCGGATGTTTTTGGTGGGATCGTCATACGATATTACAAGTGATCCCAGACGCTTGAGAATGATCCGGATGTTGCCAATAGAGGTGCCGGCGAGGGACGCGAGGGTCTGAGGAGAGACAGGGTCCACGAGAAGCGCAATGGCGGTAAGCACATACTGCACCCAATTCCGATATCTCGCGTTCTGCAAGGCAGGCTCAGAGAATACAGCTCTGAGTACGGAAAGATAGAGTTTGTCGAGTTTCTGGAGTGGACGATCGATCACCGTTGATCCTGCATCTGAAAGAAGCATGTCGAGGTAGTCAACCGCTTGATCTGGACATGACGCTGAGGAGAGAAAGTTGAACGCCGTCGATGCGTAGATGAAGAGTCCTTCTGCGGCTATGGCAAGGTCCGTAACGGCATCTGCGTACTTTTTCTCCACCGCCGCTGAATATTCCTTGTCCCATTCCAAGAACCTAGCCTTCAAAAAGTGCATGATGTCCGCGTCAACGACTGGGCGAGCGACCTCGTGTAGCTTGAACGATTTCGCAGCTTCGTTGAATTCCTGTGTAGTTAATATCTGTTCTATGTGCAGTTCTGGACGGGTGGTGAGAAGGATGCGGAGAGGGAACCGAAGGTCTCGTATGCCGCGCTGTAGAAGCTGAAGAAGTGGGTGAATTTCGTCTTCGGCAGCACCTTCACATTCATCCAAGGCATCAATTATGATGACCACGGGTGCGCGATCCGGCATCGACGAGACGCGTTTGAGAGGGTTGATCAGGAGCTCGTCCACCTGGAACTCCAGTTGTTGGAGTCGAGCGTGTCCAGTGTGCTTGCGAACAGCAGATGCGATTTCAGATAGGAGATCTGGCTGATTGTGTGCGAGTTGGAACGTGAGAGTGGGAATGACGAACCGCGTTGTGTTCAACTTCTCAAAGCCGCGAACGAAGAAGAAACTCGCGCCGAGCCGGTTCTCGGCTTCGAGTCTCTTCGCAAACTCGTACGCGATGGTAGACTTTCCAGCGCCCGCAACGCCGCTTAGGATGTATAGCCGATATTGTAGCATGGAAGGATCGCCATCGGCCCATTTCTCGAGGTCCTGGAGGATTGAGGTTCTCGTGCTAGACAAGTAATGCGCTTTGGTCTTGTTGTGCTCGGCGCGATAACTGGCATCGACTATGGGTAACTCTTTCACTGTACGCTCATCGTCTGCGCGCGAATATCATCACATCAAGCTTGCTCTCGTCGTGATAGCGGTACCACTTACCCACACGCTATAAGGCCGCTCAGAAATGATTCGTAAAGCTAAGGCAAGGCAGACGAACCTGATCCCTTGCATTCTTCTCGTCAACACCAGCGGCGATTTGGTTCATTTCCCGTGTAATGATTAGCCGACTCGCAGTCTTACAGTCTCTCTAATTGTGGAAAATACCATCAGACTAGTATAGCATGTTACGAGTCACGACAGTGGGCAAACCTCGAAAATCTCTGTAGCAGCCTTGATCCGTTGCTGAATTCGTTCCAATACACTTGCGTCTTGATTACCGCGTAGAAATTGCAGGACACGGCCTCGCTGTTGTTGCCGGCTGGCTTTAGTCTGCACCTTGCGCAACTCTCTGAATTCGATGTAAGTTCAGTGTGGAAAGAAACATTAGTGCGTGATAGACAGCGCACTTCTCCAGTTGCTTCGCCGGTCTCCCAAGTTGGGATTTGAAGTCGTCCCTCAGTTTCTCTTGCAGATGCGAAGGGGATTTGGACACGGATTCTTGGGCGGTATTCTGTGCCCAACGGATAAAGGTGATGAGAGCCTCTATCTGTTCCGTGACTTCTCGCGCCATTTCGCTGTTGTCTCTGGTTTGCTGCGGCTGCGTCAGACATGGATTTGTCGCAGCGCGCTTTACGTCCGACTCACCTTCACCATCTCAATAATAGATGTGAGGGCATCTGCAGCGTTACCTAGTCCGGGTATCGGCAATAATGCGAGTGCGCCTTTGATGACACCCAGCGTCTTCAGGGAGATATCGAGAGCAACGTCAACCGTATCTCCTTCGGGCGATCCGGGCGAGTTGGACGACGTTTGGAGTGGGTGGGACGTCGGCATCGATATATCCTCCTTTTCACCACGTAGTGTTCAGGTGCAAGGAGCGTTCATGTCTCAGAGGAACGTCCTCGTTCGCTTGCATGCGGCCGACACGTTTCTTGATTGAACGTTATCGCTGGATTAGCGCCCACAAAGGCATGGGCCCTCGCCAGTGGATGTCGGAAAGCACAGAGTTGCACTGAATCTCTGATATTGTCGGCTCGTGACCATCGTACTGCCTGTCTCTTAGGCCCTGACGCCCTGATACTTACTGGATAATATGACGTGTTATTCATAAGATAGTACTCGAACGTCTTTGTGTCGAACGTGGCCGCAAATACGCAAACATGCTCCGTCTGCATATGCCGAGGTGTTGCGTGAGCTGCAGCGCGTTGACGCGGGCCAGAGGCTGAGAGAATCGCGCAAAGCGCGCCATTATCCTTCATAACGGCTCTCAATGCTGCTGCGGGACTTACAGTTGGGATAGCGTACCCGATACGCGCATCGTGTCTGCGGGCGCCCGTCGTCGTCGATCACGATGAACTTGTGCTTTGCAAATTTCCACGTGGGGTGACCTTTTCACATGGCCGAGCCGAACTGAACCGACTAGGGTCGGCCAACCGACCCGTTTCTCTTCAGCCACAGTCGTTGCATAGCTTGAAAAATGGCGGCAGAAGGTCTGACATACAGCGCGGCGTAAACGCACTTCTCGCGCGCCGTGTGGCGCATGCATGATCTGCCGGAGCGACAGTTGCTTGCAGGGTGCTGTTGTTTACTTCGTGAACATACAGCCCTCCTTTATTTCGTGTACACACCACCCCCCTTACTCGTTTGCATCGCCTCGATGATCTGCCCCGCGCGCTCTTACACCGCGAGCACGATCGCCTGGCCAAGCGTGACGCCCATGTAGAACGACGACACACCCTTCTGTGGCCACATGTCCGACGCGATCGCCACGACGCGCTGGAACGCGCTCTTGCTAGGCCCCGCCGCCTTTCGATCGGCGCGTTAGAGAGCGCGGCCATCGCACCTGAAATGAGGTCGATGATCATATGCTGGTACGACGCCAAGTCCGTGAGCTCGACTGGTACTTGTGTGCGACTTTCTCGAGCTCTCAGTATGCGGTCAAGATCGCGCCTACGGAAGTAGTCTGGTCAACGAGGAATGCAGTAGAGCAACTATGGAGGCGTACCCTGATTCGCCGCTTGTCGGAGGGTAGTCAGAGACACTCCGAGGCATGACGTCCGCTGCACGGGCAATAGTGTACACGCCAACGTCGAGAGT
>ALYI01004057.1:0-13218 GCA_001969225.1 Ceriporiopsis andreanae CBS 279.92 | reverse complement strand
CCCGGGGGTGAGCGGGTGGTGGGGGGCGGGGGTGGGGGAGCCGTTACCACGCTTGTAGTATATCGAGGATTTTGAGGCGTTCCAGAGAGGAGGGGGGGTGGGGGAGGGAGAGGGAGAGGAATGGCGGAGATTGCCATTTAGATGAGATGCGCGTCGTGTGTCACAATACACGTGATTATGTGACATTATAATATTTTATGCGCATGACTAATATTTATTCCCACTCCGCCAAGTCCGACCTGCGAATGCGGTGACTCCGCGTGGGTGCTATGCGCGGGCGCGTAACATTGCCCTGTGCCTCCTGCCTTCGTCGTTCTTTCCTCCTGGCTGCATAGTCATCCCCGGCGCACCCACCACGAGATGAGCACCTCTCACACACCTTACCGCCGTTCTACATTCTCTTCTCGTCTGAGGGAAAACCGGCCACAGACTCCTGTAGGCGCCGCGGGACACAGGCGGAAATCTCGCTCACCCGACGTTCGCATGGCGGAGGAGTCCAGCACCCGTGCAGAGTCCAGCAGCACTCGCAAGAAGAGGAGGCAGAACGGTGCAGTCACCCACAATACGGTCGGACCCTCCATTACCAATACCAATTCCGTCCGCTCGTCGCGAGCGCCGTTACACGAGGACACGACCTCGGATCGTGGGAGGAAGCTCAAGTATCGACCACCCTCGACAATCTCAGAGAACATCGAGACGCAGATTCAAGACGCGCCTCAGCCGTATCGTCGACGGGGGAAGAGCAGGCGCAGGGATCGCTCTCAGTCTCGCGACGCCACTATTCATCGACATAGTCAGAAGACTACAACACCAGAACCTTCAGATGAGGGCGAGGTAGAAGAGACCCATCACATCGGCACGCTCGCAGCGGCTGCTGAGCTTGGCCGAATGAAAGAGGAGCTCGAGAGGCTGAAAAAGGTATGCTGTGACCCATTCATGTTGCTACTCGTCCTGACTGCCGCCCTGCGTTAGCACATCTCCCTCAGCAAGAAGACCATCAAACAACAGAGCAAGGTAGGCATCGAAAATTTTTGCAGATCACACTATACCTTACAATTGTATAGGTGATAGACGGACTTAGGCAGGATATCACAACCGCAGAGAGGGTGCGTTCCTTTGTGTGATGAGTTTTGCTCAAATGAACTCATTTGTGCTATCCGTCTCCAGTCGCATAGCGAGCAGTGCAGGCACGTGGAGAAGCTCAAAGTGCAAGTCAGGAAACATGAAGAAGTACGTCACATCTTCAACAATTGCGCAATTTCATTGACGATGTCCGTTAGATGATGACAACCGTCGAGGCTAATCTGAATTGTCAAATATGTTTAGAGGTGTTGATGAAGCCGTACGGGTTAGTGCGGTGTTCCTTATTGCGATGGTTCTGTGTACTCACAAGACTTTAGCCTTTCACCATGTGGTCACGTACTGTGCCTGTCCTGCCTGCAAGAGTGGTTCCGGGCCGCTCCTCCTGGGGAGGACGAAATGTATGACGACGAAACACCGGACGATCTGGTCTATCGCAAGAAGTCGTGTCCCGTCTGTCGTACTGTCGTTGCGAACAGGCCTATACCGCTGTTCCTCGTCAAATCTCTAGCTCACGCCATAGAGAAGGCGAAGCTTTTGCCAGGAGCGTCGCGTCGCGCGTCGCCAGTGCTTGAGGGTGATCCGTGGGCGGGTATCTTCGCCGTCGACTCAGGTTCGGAGGATGAGGAGGATTGGAGCGGGGATGAAGACGGGGCTGTTGATGATGATGATGACGACGACGACGACGACGGTTTCATTGGATACGACGGCAATGATTGGGGTTTCGAGGGATATGGCACAGATGAGGACGAGGAACCTTACGAAGGTGCCTACGTCGACGCGCGATGGGCTCCGCCAACGGTCTACGTAAGCCCGGACGACTACCCTTTCGAGGACATCACCGAAGAGCAGCTCTCGATGCTGCGCCGCGGCGCCACACTACAGATGATCGCACTCTTCTCCATGTCTTACACCCACGAAGATGGCTTGAAGGCGGTTGCTGACGGGAATAGCGAGCTGTACCTTGGCTGGAACATCGACCTGCACGACGAGGACCAGACGGGGGAGACCTTCATGGACTACATGGTCGCCGATGTATTCGAACGCCCTGAACGCTGGGGAAAGGAGGATCACGACGAGGAAGGCTTCACAGCATGGCGCTTGATCCGTGAGATTGACGAAGAAGACTACACGACGACCGACTCGGAGGCGTGGGCGGCGGATTTGACTATCGACGAGGACGAGTTTTGAACATGTGCACGTCGAGCAGCTGCACGTAGATGCCACAACCAACGAATACCGGCACGGACTTGTATCACCACACGTTTTTGCCTCTGTGTTATACCCGTACTGTAGTAACTGTACTCTACTCTAGCAGGGCGCGTCCGCACGTACAGTTCAATTCAACTTGAAAGCAATTCACCAATCACGAGCGACCGCCATGCCTCTCTAATTCTGGTTAGCCTCAGAGCTTGACCCTACCCTCGGGTTGCCATCCTGAGAGCGGAGACGTTCGCGTTCGGTCGTTAAGTCGGCACCCCACTGCTGAACTTCGGGATGTCTCAGAAGCGGGAGGCTGCTGTCAAAGAAACCCTGGAGATTCTGCATCTCATGGTTCTTCTCGTACTCGAAGGCTGGTAAAGAAGGGTCCGCAAAATTTTAGTTGAGTCATGATGGGCACGCTTCGCAACAGCACCCGACCGACCTTGCGATGCCATCTCGAAGCGGTCGAGATCTGAGTGGGCGACGCGACGCGGTTGTCAGTGGCGCACCGAGGATGACGCGTGTCGGCTACGCGCTTGCGGCTACTCACGAACCTTTTACGAACCGCGCTTCGTCGCTCGAGCCTTCTTCGTACTCCTACGTACGCGTTTGAGACCGTGGATCAGGGGTAAGAAGGCGGAATACGTGCCTGCCATAGCGCGTGTATGCGTTGCGCTGCAGGACTGTCGTGAAGCATCTCATGAACGAAGTTGTGCATGGCCTCCTGATCAAAGTGCCCTTGAGAAGTCGAGGATCGATAGATGCATCGAGGCTAGCACCCACTGCTTCTAAGCGCCGCTTCTCGGCTTTAGGGATCCCTTCTCGCGGTGCGATATCTCCAACTATCGTTTACTAGTTAAGATCGGTCTTTTGTGGTCGTATGATTAGATCTACCTTGCGCTTCGGCTGGTACCGGTGCGTTGAGTTTGGGGTCACGGCCATCTCTTGCATTCCAGACGAACTCACCAAGATCGTGAACTAAACCCATCATCACACATCTAGTAAATGCAGTTGCGGGGACCGATCAGGCAGAAGGGTTCGTGAAAGCGGAAGAAACATACTTTGAGACGTCGAGCTTTGCATCCGTCGTGCACATCGCTAAGATGGCCATCCGATACATGTGATCGGAAATACTACACACAATGTAGGCAAGTTATGCCCACTCAAAACACCGCAGCACATACCTCTCTGGGTCGGGGACCTACTGGCATCATCCAAATCCTGTCGTGTCAGTGTCATGATTCTTGTTGGCGTAGAAGAAAACCCGGACATTGTGATCTACCCAACCTGTTCGCTTTTGCGTCTACACGATAGGAAGGTCAGCTGTTATTGGTTCTGGGCGAACCGGAGACCATCTGACCTTTAACCGTTCCAAGATGTGAAAGAAAGCGAGTCTATCCATAGCACCATCGCCGCATGATTGGTACAACGGCGGAAACACGCGTTTCGGTGAAGAGGCTGGTTCCATGGCAATCTCCCTTGACGTATGTTTTGTCTGAAACATATGGCGTGAGTTATTCCGACGCAGAGTCGTGCAGTACCTAGGTGTTCTCCTCGAAGTCAGACTGATCCGCGAGCGTCTATAGTGAAAGAATTAGGGTTGAGACAAGGTTTGGAAACTCCAGAATATAATTGAGACTCCGCAAGCGAGGTGTCTTAGGTTCCCAACGGCCTGGCGCCTACACGGGCGGTCGCAGACCGACGACGCTTTACCTCTTGTTACCCTCATCGACGGCAGGGTTTCTTCTCACCCTCGCTTTACTATACTAGACTCTCTCAGAAGGCATAATACACACCATCCGCTCCGATGCAAGAAGAGCAAGGTCGGCGAATGCTTCATATCGCCCCCATGACCTCAGTTAACCCGCAGCTTCCGTTGCAGATACATGTCGTATCTGTAGTGCGCCCGCCGAGCCAGACCAGCCACTTTTCTACCCGTGCAAATGCTCGGGAACCATTCGCTATATTCACCAGGACTGGTGAGTCGAGTTCGTCACGTCTAGAGAGTGGCCTGACTGATGCACGCGACTGTTAGTTTGACGACATGGTTGGCGCATAGCAAGAAGAAGACATGCGACGTATGCAAGTACCCGTACTCGTTTACGAAAGGTGTGTGGTAGTGAAGCTTGTCACTGGACAAACAGACTTATGATGGCTCAGTGTACTCGTCCGACATGCCCTCGAGG
This sequence comes from Ceriporiopsis andreanae CBS 279.92, assembly GCA_001969225.1. Classification (NCBI taxonomy): domain Eukaryota; kingdom Fungi; phylum Basidiomycota; class Agaricomycetes; order Polyporales; family Meruliaceae; genus Ceriporiopsis; species Ceriporiopsis andreanae. The sequence continues at coordinate 8,749 of ALYI01004057.1, read as the reverse complement.
ATGCCCGTCCTCCTCCTCATACGTCGTTTCGCGCAACAGACTGGCTTTGCGCTACTGTTTGCCCTCCGTGCTATCGTGGTCGGGTTGATATGGCTGGCATTTCTACCATGGGCGACGATCTGGACTTGGAGGATGTACTTCACGATGGGCGACTCCACGTGCGTCTACATCTGGCTCTACCTCAATCCTTGCTAACGTACCTCGCATCAGCGCGTGGTGGATCAGCAATCGCCCACGTCCTCACATCGACCTTTCTTCGTCTGACAATATCACTGCGAGCACACAAGACGATTCAATACTGTCCGACGCGATCAATGCGACTTCACCCGTCCCATTCCTCTCCCATCCCATCGTACGCGCCATCTCCGCTGATATCGTCGCTGGACAGATTATTGCGACAGTGATTGTCGTTTCATTTGTCGCTATATTTCTGCTACGTGAATGGATCTCGCAGAACGCACGACCAGGCATATTCGATGATGCCGAAGCTGCTCCAGTCCCAGCCGAAGAAGAGCCTGCTCAGGCACCTGCACCCCTTGTTCAGAGGCGAAACGATCTAGCTCGGCAGGCTGCGGGCTTGCGTGCACGAGCTGAAGCTGCGGGTCAGCGTGCTCAGCAGCTTCGCCAGCAACTCATAGCCAATGATGCGGCGAGGATTGCAGCGCCACCACCTGTCCGGAATGCTGCGGCGCCACAACTGCCAGCACCGAGCGACCAGGCACCTACCGCTGCAGACCTTGAAGATGAGGTCGCATCTTACGATGCTAAAGGGCAGTTCTACGCTGATTTGGCGGAACACGAGGCGATTGTCGGATCATCCTCTGATGTCATGCGGCGGCGACATTCGTGGAACGGACAAATTCACATCGAGCCGGAAGGGTACGCCACTGGGTACGCACGTCAAGAGGCATACCGACCCGCGGAGAGCATATACCGGACAAGCTCCTCACGAAATCAAGTGCCTACACTGCGCACCGTCTTCCCGGCTGAGGTCGTAGAAGCTGAGAGTGGGCCTTCCCAACTACACGGCGAAGGCAAGGGCAAGGGCAAGGCTCCGCAAAGGATGCCAAATCGGCCACCGCTCTTTTCGACCGCTCTGTTGCCGCCAAACGGTACGGCGTCAACTTCACGCATCAACGAGCTCGGTGGCGCGACGCCATTGGCGTCCCCGAGTTTAGCGACATACCGTGCCCCCGAGGAACTCAGTGCGGGCCCTTCGAGCACCTCGGAATACTTTCGGCATGGCGACCTGGACGAGGACTTCGTCGAGGTTGACGAATATGCGCGGTACTTTGACAAACCGCAAGCGCAGAGCGGGGCGCCAGAACCTGCGGACGCGGACGCGCTCATACCAGAGCTCCCAGGGCCTCGTGCCATGGACGAAGAACCGATGCCGCCGCTGGAGAACTGGACAGATGATGATTTTGACGAGCCTGAAGATGATGAACAGGCCGTGATAGAGCTCGACGCACCGGTCGACGCAAACGAGCCGCGCGACGGGGATGACCCTTTCAACGAAAACCGTGAGCCTATGCCAGGCGACATGCAACTCGCAGACCCTGCGAACGACGACGATTTGGATGCGGGAATGGATGATGACATGGAAGGCGCGCTGGAAGGTAAGTCGCCTGCAAGTTTTCCAAAGGTGTAGGTCTAAATTATCGCAGCGATCGGCCTTCGAGGTCCTATTCAGACCGTCCTCCAGAATGTAAGCCGCATTGTCGAGAATGAGACACAGTATTGATTATCCCGTTTATAGGCTGCTTTGATGATCTTCGTGCTGGACACAACCATCGGTGTGGGCGTATGGTTTCCCTTCACAGTGGGGAAGTCCCTCGCCTTACTGTCTGTGAGTGTTTTTTCACGTCTTTCTCTGCGCACCCGTTCTTACGTCTTCCAGCTCGACCCACGCCGCTTGCTTTACATTCTTCACTTCCCGATTCGCGTCATTAGGATCGTAACGGATCCCATTGTCGACTTCTTCGCATATCTACTCGTTCGTCTAGCGGTTCCACCTCTCATTCGTTTCGGCAACGCTTTGTTCGATCTGATTGTCAGCGTGTCGTCGTCGATAATTGGGCCAGATGGGACCACAAGAGGGCTGCGACTGGGTTCCGGCCTGGTGAGTTATTCTCTTCGGAGTCGTGTGGTGACTGTCTAACTCGTGCATAGTACAATCGAACTTTGGAGCTCACGCAGGGTCTGTTCAACCAGACTTCTGCCATCGTCACAGCTCCAGCAGACGCTTCCGCGACTTCTACTCCTTCAATATTAGACCAACTCATTGCAGAGGATTCCGCGTTCATGCGCGTCGCCGCGCCATACTTCGCGCCCTTGGGCGAAGCGGTCCGCTTGATGTGGAAGGACCTCCAGGCGACTTGGGTAGAGCTTGCAATTGGCGATGGGACCACGGAAAAGCTATTTGCTATCACGCTGGGGTACTTAGTCGACATCGTTGTTGTTGCCATCTACCTCAACATCCTCACCGTCGGCAGCATGAAGAATGCCGGTAGGGCGGTACGGAGCGCTGTACGGCAACAGCTGGTCGTCGTGAAGGTATGTTCGTCAATAGCGCTTTACATGACCATCTGCCAAATCTGTCACACGCAGGTCGCTACCTTCATCATCGTCGAACTCATCGTCTTCCCACTTGGGTGCGGCGTAATGCTGGACGTATGCACCGTTTCGTTGTTCCCACAAGGCAGCTTCCGGACACGAGCAGAATTCCTACTCTACGCGCCCTTGACTGCAGCCTTCTACCATTGGGTCATTGGAACGATGTTCATGTACCAGTTTGCCGTACTGCTTGCAGGCTTCCGAGCATGTCTTCGGACCGGCGCACTTTGGTTCATCAAGGACCCACAAGACCAGAACTTCCATCCCATCCGCGACATCTTGGAGCGGCCAACTTTGGTCCATGTCCGGAAGCTGCTCTTGAGCGCGGTCATGTATGGACTTGTCGTGGCTTGTGGAGTCGGTACGGTGTCCGGTATGTTGAGGATCTTTAGCAAGACGATCATGCCGTTCCGCTGGAAATCTAGGTACGTCAGCTACATTTTCGACCGAAACAAGATCTCATATGTGTGCTGCAGGGAGCCATTGTCGGTGGTACCCATCGACCTGATATTCCTCCATCTCGTGCTACCATATACGATGCAATACTTCCGGCCGAAGAAGTTGGTGAAGCAAGGAGGTCTTCATGTGTGGAAGTTCCTTGCAAATCAACTGCGCCTGACGTCCTACTTGTTCGGCGGACGCCATACACAGGAGGAGTGGTCTTTCAAGCGGTGGTCGCTGCACGCCTGGTTCACCACGCAGCCGGACGATGCCGATATCGTCTCCGACGGTGGCTTCCGACGTGTACCCAATAGCGACAACGTAGCTCTAGCAAAGGACGAGTCGGCGACCGTGGAAGTGGACGAGAAAGGAATACCTCTCGACGAGAGACAGGAACGGCTGATGCAGATCCAGAACGCGGAGGCCGAGAAGTTGAAGCGGAACGTCAAAGACGACTACACTGTCGTCTACATTCCGCCGAACTTCCGTTACCGCGTTTTCGCGTTCATCTTCGCGCTCTGGATGGTCTGCTCAGTCGTCCTCTCGGCGTGCTTGGCGGTCCCCATCCTTCTTGGCCGATACTTCTTCAAGCTCTTCGTTTCACAACACGTTCACGACGGATACTCGTTCATCGCCGGATTCTACCTTCTCTGGGGCTGCTGGATCGTGAGCACAACCCTTGATCGTATGGACAAGCACAGGCAACGCCGCGGCGGCGGCGAGCAGCGTGCGGACCTGCCGTTGTACTTCCTGAAACGCACCTTCTTGTGGCTAGCCAAGATTTCCTACCTGATCTTCTTTCTTGGTTTCGTCATCCCGACACTCATCGCTGTGGTCGTCGAGTTGTATCTTGTCATGCCTATCCGGCAGACAGTGCAGCCCGAGCTCCAGGCTCGTATACGCGTGGTAGACATGTGGGCACTAGGATTGATGTACTCGAAGGTCGCTCTTCGCGCGCAGAGAGTAAGACCTCTGGGTCGCATCAGTAGGGGAATCGAGCACGTGAGTCTCCATTCTGTGTCATGGTGGATCTGCTACTGATGCAAAGTCCGACAGATACGACGACATGGATGGACACACCCTCATCCATACATGACGACCAGGGAAGTCATAGCACCCATCCTTGTGGGTCTGATGGGAATGATTGTCCTACCACCTGCTGCTGGATGGGTCATACAACGATTCGTTCCACTCCATCCGGCGAAAAATTTCATATGTACGTCCCTCTTTCACTGATGACTACCTCGTTGAACTAACGTTGCCATCACAGTCCTTCACATTTACCCCACGATTTTTACGTTCACTGCGGTTGTACAGGGCTGCATTGGTCTCGGGGCCATGGTCAAGTCGTGGTCTCAAACCGTGCGAGACACCGAGTTCCTCGTCGAAATGCGTTTGCAGAACTTGGAGCCCGAATCAAAACTTGCAGAGGCTGATACAGTTGAAGCCGAAGATGCGATCCTCGGAGACGAGGAAGACGAAGAGTGACCCTGTAACACACGGATACCGTATCTCGTTCTAGAGACCATGTAGCCTTGGAATAATTTATTCTAGATACTTGTATATTTTTTGTATACCCGCAATCAGAAGTACATCGTTCCTTGCTGTCGCAATAAGTACTCGTCTCAAGCTCGAGGCTGGCGGTCAGACGGCTGTCCAACCAGGAAGTACTCAGCTCACGATGACCATGGACGAAGGGGCGTAAGGAAATGTCGAAAACCAAAAGCTTAGCCTTCGACAGACCTCCTTTACGATAGAGTTGGGTTCTCTACCCAGTCCAGCATATGTGGCTAGCAGACCGGAAGCGTATTACGTAAGGGTGAATTTATTGATGATTACCTAATATGCACGGCCATCTTGAATCGCGCGGCCGTGGATTTTCTTTTTCTTTTTTTTTTTTTTTTTTGGAAGAGCGTGCCTGGCGTAGCCAGGCATTGCTAGTCGGCAGTGGCACTCAGACCACCCCTTCCAGCACGCTAATGGATAGGATTTCCTATCCGGCTCCGGGGAAAATGCTCTTACGCACGCCTGCTTTACAGACAGTGTGGGGCTCGAGATCCTAACGGTCACGTACGTACCTAAGGCGCTCACCCCTTCATTGCTACGAGTAAGGTTCTGGTAGCTCAGGGGGCTCTATACCCACTAACACCCCTTTGGTTGCCCAGTCAGGTGGTAATTCGTTTTCCTTCGCGATGACCCCACTCCATGTTTGCGTTACAAGGTAGCCGCTGGCTGTTCTTTTCCCATACTTTCTCGTGTCCGTTAGCGTGCAGTCCAATGCTAGGCGCGCATTAATGGCATGTGTCCACCGAGCTTTTATCTCTGCGCGTGAGTGCCACTTGTCCGGGTCGTCGTCGCGTGTGATCTTACGCTGGCAGCGTAGCTTCCAGATCAAATGGGCGGCTTCCGATATGAGGATTCTGTAGAGTCGCGCCGTTCCCCTCGCTTTTTTCCCATCTCGAATGAAGGCAAACAGGTTCGCTCCCAGGATAGTCCCCAGCGTCACCTCCGGCCATGTCAGGAACTTCTTCATCCAGATCGCTTTAGTGAGTTGCCACACGTATTTTGCTCCCGGGATCTGACAGTCAACCAGGATGTGGGACATCGAATCCGTGGCGTTGCAATGGCGACACTTAGCCCGGTCTTCATATCCCGGTATGTTCTCCCAGTATTTGCCGCATTTGTATGAATCATGCATTACCCTCCAGAGGAAACTGGAGACTTTGCGAGACACTTCCTTGCATCTGAGCGATCGCCAAATCCTGGTATCCGGGTACATTTCGCCGCTATGGGCCTGGATGGCTTGTCGGGCCAGTGTCAGGTGCCGAACGGCTGCAGGCCTCTGCGCCTTGCGCTTTCTCGCTCGGATGGCACGATACGCTAGACGTTGGGTGAGCGTCGCTAGTTTCGCTCCGGACAACGTGAACTGTGGGTCAATTGAGAGGTCCATTTCGACGGGTTCTCGTGCCGCGCCCTCATTTGCTAGTGCGTCCGCACCATCGTTCCCAGGATCCTTGCTGTGCCCCTTCACCCACTTGAAGGTGGTTATTGCAGTTCGTTTCCGCAGCCGGGCTGCAGCGGCTTGGAAGATCTCTGCATTTTCGACCTCGATCCATCCGATTTCCTCCCAATGGGCAAGGTATTTTGTGAGGCCATCGATGACATACATAGAGTCTGACATGAAATGCAGGGGCGCAAAACTCGGCACTTTATTCGCCGCTGCGATGACTGCGAGCAGCTCTCCGACTTGATTAGTTTGCGGTAGGTTTAACGGTACTCGTCCAGCAATGTTGCGGTCATCGTTCTCCCCGAACCAGACACCATATCCTGCGCGGGCATTTAGGAGGCCATTTCCGTGGCAGGAGCCATCAGTGTAAACTGTTGTGCTTTCGTCCTGGATTTCGACGCCCCTAGGCTTCCTGTGAGCAGGCATTGGGTGGTACATTGTGCCGTTAGTGAACACTCGGAAACCCTCCGCTAGGTCGCCGTATGTTGTCACTGATGGGTTGAACATAATTTGGAGGTTTTCCTCGCGCGCAACGGCATTCCTCGCCCGCCGAGAGGGTGTTAGTGACATGTTATCTCTTGGCCCATGTCGTGTGGGATTCCATTTGGGGTCGAGAGAGCTGATGACTTTGCTTGCCAGGCGGACGCATCGGTGCGGATGTTCACATTCCAGGTCATGACGGTCAGCTTCGCACTCAATGCATGGGCACTGGGCATGGTCAATGTGGTTCGGAAGGTGACGTACTCGTCGTGTTACTCGCATGATGTCCTGCATTGTTCTCACACCATGCTTGCCGCGCAGGCACCTCCCTGGAGCTGTGTTGAATATTCGACGTAATCGGCCCTGCGCACCCAGGTGGTACCACGCAGGCAGGCTGTTCTTCATCTCCGATGTTAGCTTGACAGCGCAGAAGTTCACTGCATATTTTTTCGCGACTCTTAGCATGCGTAAGGCGTCCACCGATAGCGTCGATGCACCGTGCATACCCACATCCCACGTTTGAAGGAAGACATTCATTTTCGATAGGTCTTGGACGTCGCCTGATGCTCTCGTTACGTGGGCGGAAACCCTTCTGTCCATCACGAAAGCCCATTTGGGGCGGTTCGGGGATAGATCTAGGTAAGCCTTTATCCATCCTAGTTCGATTGCTTCGTCCCGGGCTTCTAGATCGACCATTCCTAGTCCTCCATCCTCAACAGCGCGACACGCGGTTTCGTAGTTTATTGGGGGTTTCTCACCGTCCCACAGGAAGTCACGCTGGACATTAATGAGCTCTGACCGGATGGACGATGGCATCCCCTGGACTTTTGACATATATTGTGTCTTCGCAGCTACGACCATTTGGATGATAAGAGGTTTTCCTGTGTAGGTCGGTTTACATTTTTTCCACCGGTTTAGACTCCCACGAATGTCATTCATCAGACGCTCCCATTGCGCAGCTTGGTCAATGTTATTCCCAACCCACGCCCCTAGCATTCGAATCGCTCGGCCGTCAGTTACAATGCTTATATGTGGCGGGATTTCAGGGCCTCCTGGTCGTGTAGTTCGGAGTCTGATAACTGTTGCCCGGTACGCCGCTGATCCGATCGGGATTACTTCCGTTTTCGTGACATTGAATTTTGCCCTCGATGCGCCACACCAGGTATCGAGTATCTGTTGGAGCTGGAGGAAGTCATCTTGGTCGGACAGGTATACCGTCGTATCGTCCGCGAAAAGGGATATGATGAGGCGCTCAGGTAGCCCGGGGATCGTATACCCTTTCAGGTCTGAGGTGCGTATCAGGCTGGCTAGTGGTTCGATCGCAAAGTTGAAAAGCAAGCAGGATAGGGGATCACCCTGCCTGACACCACGGGTAACGACGTATGGTGAGCTGATTACCCCATTGACAATTACAACAGTTTCCGCTCCATTATATAGGTTTTGGACAGTCGTTATGAAGTGTTGGGGAACGTGGAAGGCTTTCAGGGCTTCCCAGAGGTATTCATGGTCAATCTTATCGTATGCTTTTTCCTGGTCTAACGCCACGATCAGCCCGTTATCCTCCTCGGCTTCCGCGTGATCAATCATTTCTCGGAAGAGCTTGACTTGATTCGCGATACTTCGACCTTTTACGAAACCTGCTTGATCATCGTGTATTACACTCGGGGCGACAACCGCAAGCCTGAGTGCGAGGCCTTTAGTGAACAGTTTATAGTCAGTGTTCATTAATGTTATCGGACGGTAGCTGGTGATATTCCTTAACTCTCCTTTCAGCTTATATATAGGGCACAGCCAGCCTTTGTTGAAATTCGTGCCTGGGGCGACCCCAAACCGTTCAATATCGTTGCACACGATTTCCAGCACTCCCATGACGTTGAAACCGTCCGCGTCAATCCTGCGGCGGGCTACATGCCGGCAGTGTAGGTTTTTCCATAGTTCATAAGGTAGGCCATCGAGGCCGGTCGCTGACCCTGGTTTTGCGACCATCAGAGCATGGGCCAGTTCCTCTTCTGTTACACGGCCATCGAGGATGTGCTCCTGCTGCGGCGACACTGTAGTCTCAAGGGCCGCCAGGACTTCCTGAGTCTTCACAGCTTTTGTCGTCGGGTCAGGCATGCCATCCGCCGTTTGAAGGTTATCATGGTAGGTGCGTGCCAGTTCCGCCATTCGATCGGAGCGAGTCTGTAAGCTCGACCGCGGTAGAGC
>ALYI01004056.1:0-12900 GCA_001969225.1 Ceriporiopsis andreanae CBS 279.92 | reverse complement strand
CGTCCAGGCCATTTTTTAGAGAGTCGAGAGGATGTGGTACCCTGTGGCACCTTGAAGGTTGGAGGTAAGAGAATAAGTCGATTCTGGCGCTAACATTATTGCTAGCGAGTTTTGACGCGCAGAATCTGGAGATCATCAACACACGAGGCAAAAGTTCGCTCTTTTCGGTCATCCGTGACTGGTGAACTCAGGCGACAGGCTGTTCAAGGTGTGAGGTGAGGTAGTTGCATCCAATATGCCGATACTACGGATAGACTTGTTGCGGATTTCGACGCTGTGTGACGAGATGCTGCCAGTGCAAGGACTTCCATGGGTATAGCTCTCCATCTGAATTCCTATTTGGCACGAGTCAAAGAGTCTTGCAGCATGGAGAATCGCATCTCGCCACCGCAACTCGAAATGCCCGACCTACCAAGGCTGCAGCAATCCGTGTAGGCGAGTTGGTGAGAACATGCTGAATAACACGAACAAGATGGAAGAAGACGACTGTCTTGCGAACACTAGAGGCAAAGTACAACGCTGAGACCCCCCATTTTATAGGTATCGCGCATCCCGATAACGACCTACGTCACAAAGAACCTTGTAATGCCCGCGCAGCCTTCCCAACACCTGTGTCAACCTGCTGGATGACCTTGATATTGCCCTCGGCCTGCAACTCTCCACATACGTTGGCTGGAGCTTTTTTCGCGGTATGATGTGGCAGCTATACAGCCGGGGAAGATGTGTTGATTGCGAGAACGACCTCAACAGCGCTTTATTGCGATATTTTCTCGTCTGGGGTGCCACTAGTGTTCTCGGATTCGAAAAGGCCGGCAGGCTGCCCATACGAGGTGGCGATGCTATAAAGCCTATCTCTCGGTCGTGAGTGGATCTACGGCGAGTGACCGTTAATCCTTGGTGTGAGAGCCAGCGAGATGCCCAGATCCTACTCGACCATGCGCGCGATGCTATTGGTGTCACCAAGTAGTTTGCGACTGTGTCAAACAGTACGGGAGGTACAATATACTTTGGCGTGATCTAACGTACCTCGCTCTCTCGCGAAAGTTACCTAGGCTCGCTGCTCGTGCGCTTCAGCAATATGCGGTTCACAGAATTTGAGTTCTAGAGCTCGAAAATCGCGCTTAGTGACTCTCGACATTATTATTGGCAGCTGAACGGCTATTGGAGAAGTTCAGCATTTGGTATCGAAATTAACATGTCAAATTGTATCGTAATGATGGATGAGTATGTTCAAATATCTTTTGCTTCTGGCGAACTCGACTTGATATCTGCTATGCGCCCGTCAAGTAACCTCAGGACGGTGTCTATGCCAGTGAGGACGCCCTGGTCCGGGCCCTGCCCAGGGACCATCCGCGTGTGCGCGAAGTCGATGAGCTTCACGACGTATGGGGGCCCTGGTTTCGCGTCCGCCGCGTCGTCGTCGTCCTCTCCATCACTCTCTTCCTCGTCTCCATCGGGTTCGAGCATGCGCTCCAGGCCCTGCCGCGCGCGATCCCAGTCCGCCTCGTACACCACGAGCAGGCTCCCACCGACCATGCGCATCTCGACCTGAGACAGCGCCGCGCGGATCTCGACGACGTCTTCGCGCAGGAGCTCGAGCAGAGGAAGGAGGATGTCTGGGGGGAGGCCCGTGCCTCTGAACATCTCCTCTGGTTCTGTGGCGGGTGCGTCGACGTGACCAGGCGGGGGACTGGTCGATCGTGAGGACGGCCGAGATGGGTGGGGTGAATGAGGGAAGAAACGCGCGATGCCGTCGGGCAGGTCGGATGCCTTCAGAGACTTGCCGTACGACTTCGGTGTGTTGATCGCGACGCCTCTGGAGAGATCGTATACCTGGAGAACGTAACATCAATATGGCCGATGTAAAGCAAGCACGCTCACCTGAAAGCCGGTCAACCTGATGCCAGTCTCGAACGAGGTCGTCTCCTTGGCGGTCTTGATCATGCGAGCCCGCTTTTCTTCAGACGCGCTATCATCATGTAGGACTGTTCCCAGCTTGATATCCAGGATATTAGGCTTCAAGAACGGATGCGATAGGTTCTCTAACACGATGGAATGTGCAGACATCGGTAAGTACGCGAGGCGGTAGGCCACACACACGCAGATAGGCACTCATCTCTCTCCTCTTCCTCCTCTTCTACGGCCTCTACGCTGGCCTGCGTGACCGCGATCGACCCATCGGCACTCTTTTCAGGATCTATCTGACCCTCGAGGCGCAGAGTACCGAGAAAGTGCGGCACAAAAGGACGAAGCGGCTCGAACGCAGGATCACTGAGTACCGTCTGGTAGAACTGCACCTCTCGGGGTAGTGCCGGCTTGAAGAGCAGCGCACCATCCTCACTGGACATGACACCAGGGTGGCCGCCGACCTGAGAGGAGAGCGGGATATTGTGGGAGGACGGCGGGGACTCGGACATGGTGGTGGTCAAAGAGAGCGATGTGCTTGGCCGCCAACATCACCGCCCAGGCGTCCTTGTGCACGCCGCCAAGACACAGCCTGCTCGCACGTTGCTCATTGATGCAGCAGTGTGAGAGTTGCGGAAGAGCAGGGAAGAGCTTGTCGAACATGTGGAGGTCGAGTTCAGAAGTAAACACGACCTCTGAACGGAACTCAGAACCAGCGCCGAACACGGGGAGCCGCCTCTAGCTTCTCGACAACCATGTCGACCCTCTACGGATTTCTGTCTTTCGGCGAATTGTTGCCTGAATCACCTGCATATAAGAATACTGTGAGCTTGAACCAAAGTATATTACCCTCGTGGATCGTTTGGCCGACCGTGACATGTGTTCGATCTTATGTTCAATAACACGCACACCCGATACCCATAAGCTTCCAGGGCTCCCCCATATCAAGAATCATGTCTTTAGAATCCTTGGGGCTTCATTTACGAAGGCAAGTTCTTTGTCTGAGTCGCAAAACTTGCTTCATCCGCTAACATATTGTCCAGTGTCATGAATGCATCGCATTGCCATTGCAGATCGTGAATAGACGTGAGATCTCATAGCTCTACGGATAATGTGTCGTCTACGACGACTACCCAATCCATACCAGATGGGTCGTGTAGGAGGTGGCGCTACAGGAGGGTGAGCACAATACAATACAATACAATAAAGGTACAACGCCGTCTCTATCTGGCGTCTCTAGTGGGTATGTGTTGTTTGCTCATACGAAACTCCAGGTTCCGGAAAGCACGCCTGCGTCGAGAGAACCGGCGAGGTCTTTGAAGAGCCCAGGAGTCAGGTCAAGTCCTCCGTAAGGGCACCCGGGGCACTAGAACAAAGTACGTTTCAGAACAGATGTGGCGGTGACGCTGGAAGCGACTGACCTCGTCGACAACAGCAGCTTGGGTGTGCTTGCCCTTGTATGAGATGTTGATGAGCTTCCAGCAGTGCTTGCCGCCATCCCATTGCTAATAAAGGGTCAGCATTACCGTCATTCAACTCAGCGGGCGCTTGTCAGCTTACGGGCGCATTAATGGCGACAACCTATGTGACCGAGCGGGTAAGCAATCGTTCGAGTTGTTTCGGAAGAGTATGTTACTTACGTGCTCGTTGTTCGTGTTTTGTCCGCCACAAGCACCGGTGCCCTTCTCATAGAAGTAGGTAAACCTTGCGTTGTTATAGGTGGTGCGCTTGTCTAGCGCGGTGGCATTGCCACTCTCGACGGGAAGAGCGACCGCTGACCACAAGAAGGACAAGACAGCGAAGAAAGCTAGGAAAGTGGTTATGGCTTGCATGACCAGCAGTTAATGAGGACGGTGTCGCGAGGATAGGGGTCTAGGAGAGGAACACGAACGAGGGAACCTCGCGGTGAGCCCTCTCCAAACTTGTTGACAGATTTTATACAACCGTGCATTGTACCTGTGCCAAGCCACGGAGGTGGTCAACAGGCGCGTTGCAACAGTTAAGGCCACCTTCCATGACTCTGATAATGGCTGGACCTCTGTCAAACGAAACAACAGCGCCCGTTGACGAGTATGCCATTGTACGGAATGACGAATAATATTCACTCACAGGCCCGAGCGTATTCGACACGTTGATCCACATGGCCGTATCCGGTTCTCTGAACCCCAGAACCTGGCACATCGTGCCAGGCAATGACAAGTTTTGACACAATAGCCGTTCTGAATGCAACGTTTTTGTGGGAGTGGAATGCCTTGACGGATCCGGAGACGTCGGCTGTGATCAATGCATGCCGCAGGATACCATTCGACCCTCTTCGCTAGCATTATCGCTGTTTCCACTTTCTGATGGGCGTGCTCAGCGGTTCTGCGGTGTTCATGAAGATTGAGTGGTAGTGAACGCGCCTTGTTCACGCTGCTTTTCCATCATCTCGTGTACAAGGTAAGTTACGCTAAGTAATGCGAGAAGTTGCTAGCCGAGAATCACAAAAAGGAACTCGTGCACAACGAAAAGGAAATGTGGTCTCCCGGTAGCCAAGTGAACACGTTCGTTGCCGTTGACTGCGTCCGAGCAGCTTGTCCAACGGTGTCGATGACTATTGTCCGCTGGCCGGCCTTGGCCATGACTGCTCGGTTATGTGCACTAATTCGGCGAGTAGATTGCCACTATTGCTGTAGTGGGTTCTCAAGCTTCAGAGACAGATGATATGTCATTTCTATCAGCGAGCCGAAGGCCAACCCGCGGCCTTGAGGCTACCGATGCTGATGCTGTCCGAGGTGGCAATATTCTGAGTCGCTTCATCGCTGGAAACCATCCCGCCACTCACATGGTACGGTGATACCGACCTCCTAAAGCCCGGTGGACACCGCAGTCCCACCAAGCAGCTCACACCGACGGAGTGGGAGTGAATCTTGTTCCGTCAGTACTGCGTTGAGGGTACTGGTCAAGACGGGCGCCCGCAGTACACGCGTACACACGTATTTGACGCGTACTGCCCCTGCATTTCGCGTCAAATAGACGTCACCGCTCGTGCCTACAAACGACATCGCGCGCCCTCCTGCTGCGGAATTGTGAGATACGATGCTGGCAGCGGCAGATGGTGGCGGTAGGGGTCTGACTTGGAGGCCCCAATGGGACACGACACGGCGGGAGCAGCGGAAGGCGCGGCGCCCAGCGGCGTGAGGCACGCAGGCTTCTGAGACGTATACGATACCTGAATGTTCAAAGACGGGGTCAGCGCGCTGTATGACATAGATATCGTCCGCCCAGTAGACCTCCGGCGCGTGCATCGCAGAATGACGCGCAGCCTCTTCAATAACTTAGGGGAACAAGGAGACATATTTCGATAGTTAACCAACCTTTCTCATTCACTGGCTTCGAAAGTCTTACGCCATAATCTGGCCGCAATACTCGTGGCGGGCTCTTCAAGTTGAAATGAAGTCCATCGGTTACAGCGTTGGCACTGTCGCATGCTGCACTGTTGAGAAAATGTTGAACTAGGAATAGTGTTAGCATGCATGACAAGGGAGATTGGCTAGCTGGACGCACGTATGTTTGGGCTCAGATAGCTCCTCGACGCACATATCGAGCCTGTCAGTATTCCGAGTCGCCTCAATTAAAGAAACTTCCCCCTCATTGTAAAATGAAGCATAATATTGCCTGAATGCAGGTACCTTCAGCGCAATGTAAGGGTAGGAATCATAGGCTTGTATAACGATCTCTTGAGCGAATCATCGGTGGTTGAGTTCAAGGTGGGCACCGGCGCTGGATCACCCCTTACCTCTCGACCACCATGTCGACTCAACACGTCCTCGACTACGCTTCTTACATTTATCTCGCGGTGACGGTATCGCCAAGTTCGCCTGCGTACAGCAATCCCGAGCTGCTTGCCAGCCATCCTGCGCTGACCCGTCTCGGAACCGTTGGCGAGCTGCGCGACGTTCAGCTGCTGAGCGTGCCGAAGGACAGCTGGACTCACCTGCAGGGCGACATCCTCTCGAAGCTGAACAACGTGTCTGGAGTCAGGGGCGTCGAGGTGCAGCAAGCTCCGAGGACGAGAGTGAAGCGGGCTGATGAGTTTTGAACCAGGTGCGTGTCGAAATACGATCCATGCAGTGATAATGAGAGGGGGGCTGCATTTCGAAACATCGGAACTGATGCGACTACTATAATACAGGAATGAGAATGCCCACGGGGTCAGAGATACGGCGCTCGTACGGATGATACGGGGAACTGACGACCGCGACCTTGTACACATACAACACAAAGAACGACCAAACTTTCCGCTTCACCACGTCGAAAGGGGGCTTATGGCCACAGACTCCGTGTCGAGTCACCTCACGGGTTCTTGTGAGCCTCGACAGCCACGATCTGACCGACACTTGGACCGCCATTCGCGTTAACGTTCCACGCCGTTCCCGTCCCAAGTCCGCTGGCTGGCGTACCCCTCCATCGTCCGCTCTTGAGACACACCTCCGCCTGCAGAAGCAGCGCGTGGTACAGCTGCAAGTCGAAACCGATACACTGGAGCCCGATACACGCCGCCTTCAATGCACCGGCCGCGTAGAGCTGTCCTGTCTCATAGATATTCTGCGGCGACGTGTTCTTCCGTGCGGCGAGGGTTTCCTTGATCAGCGCCTGCGTTGTCTGCGAAAAGGACGGTATCAAGAACTATTCATCTTCGAAGTTTATCCTCAAGCGTACCTCGATTGGAAGTTGGACCCACTCCTGCGGCGTGATGTCGCGCAGCCGGAAGGATTTGTACACGCCGGCGTAGTACCACTTTCCTTCCTTGTTGAAGAAACATTCTGACAGATACCGATTAGAGAGCTCGTTCGGGCAGGGCGGGGCAGTCATACCTGTGGGCTTGTTGACTCTTGCGTTCAGGTCGACCGCAGCCCAGCGATGCGCTGTCGTCACTCTCGGGTTAGTATTGCATTTGTAAAAAGGCGTCAAATAGTAGCCGTGTTCTTCGCGCTCTGGGCACCAAGAAGTGGTGCTTTCTTGGAACACGCGATAGTTGGTCAGTCTGAGTTGCACAGAAATTAGGTTTCAATTAATCCGTATTCTTTAGTATGCGATGCGAACTCACTGCGCTTTGAGAGGCTATGACGATATCTCAAGTGAGTGAAGAATCACGTGCATATACTCGATACTTACTCCGATTGCAGTACCCAGAAAATCATGGATCGTAAACGGTGATGGTATAATGATTGGAACCAGTATGTCGCAGGGCATGTCCGGTGGAAGCGGAAGCTCCGCGAGAATTGCGAACCGTGCTTGAATAATTGCTTCAGCCTTTTCAGAGTCCTGTCGCACAGGGAGTAAGAGGCTGCAACGACATTCACACGCGGAGCGCTCACCTCGGTCGACGTCAGTACACCCTGCCTCGACATCGGGCTCAAAATATCGAACTGGCACTCGGCATCGGTTTCAATGCTCCCGTGGGTCTGACATCGGCTCAGGACGTGGACGACCAATAATCAACATGCAACTTCACCTTAGTGCTGTTTTCTTTCGATGCCCTCGTCTCTTCCGCCTCCTCCTGTTCCTGCCTCATTTTCCGGATCTTGGCGTGGAGATCCTTGTTCGTCGCATGTAGTCGCTCGATCTCCTTGATATACCCTGGTTTCTCGTCACCTCCTGGGGTCTGGGTGTATGCGGCGACTTTCGCCTCTAGTTCAGCTTTATCTTGTTCCAGACGCGTTATTGTCGACTCTCTTTGCCGAAGCGACGTGCATATGGACTCCATGCGATGGATGGCGTGGTCCCGGGCGAGCAGGGCCTCTGCGATGCGGAGTTTCTCGAAGTGTGCTTCCAATGACGGCTGGAATATATCGACCGATGTTCACCTTCACGTAGCTCGGGGACAACGGCGCGTGCGGGACTCACCTCAGTATCTGCAATCCTGTTGTCAAAACTATGTCCTCTCCCATGTTTCCCTCTGCCGTCCGCAGGTACTCGCGCGGGGACGAACGCCACAGGACCGACACCGTTGTTTCCGCCTTCCGCCATCTGGAATTCGCGAGTTAACAGTTCACGTCACGCGTCGCAGTATTATGAACGCGCGAACCTTGCATTACACTGTCCTGTTAGTACTTTCGACGATGGTTGAGGGTGAGATGAAGGCAGGCCATGAACGTCGTCGGTCAAGTTGACGGCGAACTCGTCAATCGGGCGCCTGCGTCTCATCGAGCGTTCAACGACCTTTCTTGGACACCATAACCGTGGCGTACTAACCCTCGACGACAAGCCTCGATGAGCTGCGGCGTCACAGAGTACGAAGGCTGTGGCCTACCACAGAACGAGGGCACCGTTCGCTAGTGTCGGATTGCTCGAGTGAGCCGAAGCTCAGTCGAGTGAGTAATGTGCACGGAGGGGTCGAGGTATACGCGCGCGACGGACGGCAGCAAAGTGGTTCACGCAAGTAATGAAAGCAAAAGCAGATATTGTACAAAGTTCCAGGAGCAAAGAACGACAACACTAGGTCTTGATAAGCCATGGCTTGTTCTGCATAGTCCATGCGTCGAGGGTCTTCCAAAACTGCGCGACGACAGACTTATCGACGTGCCGCCGGTTCGAGTCGATCTTCAGTTCGGTGACGTTCCAGTCTTTGATCTTTGGGTTTGGCGGGTCGCTTGTAAGTGACAAGTAGAAGCCCTTGACTGTAGATCGCAGAGCGAAATATGGTCAGCATGAACGAATGCGATGAAGAATGAGATGAGACGCGCCGTGATGGAAGAGGATTTTGGGGTCGTTCCACTTGTATGGCTTGAACTGCCATGCCTGCCCAGTCGTAACGACACAGATCACGCGATCCCACGCGTCCTGGCCGAATTTTGACAGCGCTTCTGTGGAGTCCACGACGAAGTATCTGCAGCAAAGATATGAGGAATGATGGACAACTCTAAGACGAATGCAATATACCGTGACTGGCTCTCCGTTTCTCGTCCCGATGAGTCGATAGTCGTCCGCTTGCGGTAGATGGGGATCATGTCTTCGGGGCGGACGTTGCCTTCGGACGCAGCTCGAGAGCGTGCCTCCTGTGAAGTTTCGTATGCTGCGTCTTGAAGGAACTTCTTCACGTTGTGCATCGTGATGAGCGATGTTGGGGACGAAGATATGATGATGATAGGGAACTGGTTGCCTGTGCGAACTTCGTCAGCAAGGAGGCAGACGCCGATGAACAATGTGCACGTACGTGCTTTCCTAGCTTGTAGCTTAGGGTCAACACCTGTGATACAGATCAGAACCCTGTGCTTGAGGTAGGATTAAACGACGTACCTGAAGCAGCTGCGGCTGCAGCTGCTGCAGCGCCACCTTTACCAGCCTCCTTCAACTTCTTAAGCTTATCTGCAAAAGCAGTCCGAACGGAGTTGAAGTTCTGCACAAACGAAAGGTTCAAAGGAGTAGCCGATGATAGGTTATCATACTCACATTGCTTTTGAATCCACGAAGCACGGTATTCCGGTCGCGCAGCTCAAGCTCGTTCAACTTAATCTTCTTCACGGCCTCAATGTCCGAGCTATCTGCCACATATCTCCGCTTTGTCGGTGACGAGGAGCTGTCGCCGCCTGTACGCCCGGCAGGTGTAGAGGGGAATGTCAGGCCGCCCCGCGGAGGCGTGCCCGGTGGTGTTGTAGACTCTGCTGCTGGGAAATGAGGGTCCCGATATAACTGGTATACTAGAGAGCTATACGTACAGACGAGTGGCACGATCCGCTCCAAATCACTGACTTTTCCCTCCAACCAGTCCACGAGCTGCTTGCGCTCCGTGACGCTCACGAACCCGACCGCCAACCCATTTTCTCTCGCCTGCTTCATGTACTCCGCGCCCGACGCGTCTCTGAATAACCATGCCAAGTATACAGCATCAAGTGAGAAGAAATCCTGGGGTTTTGAGGAGGGGTCAGTCGAGGATGCGCCGGGCTTGCGCAGGCGTGTTGGCGAGGACTTGGGCAGAGACCGCGAAGATGACAGCTGAATGTGAGTGGCCTCAGCGAGCTGCTTCGTGACTTTCCCATCTTTCGTATATGTTATTTTGGTTGCAGACTTGATAGCCTGGCGTAGGGCGAGCAGAGGGTCGTTCGAGCTCATCGTTGTCCGTGGCGGTGGGAGGGGAGCTTGGGCACGCTTCCACTCCGGCGTCTAACGTGCCGCATTTGGAGCAAACGCTACACGTGGCATTGTTTCCCACGGTTTTGCTCAAAATTTGCTCGCGCGCTTAGTCCGTCTTGCTTGTCCTTCTCCTTCGTACGGTCTCGTAGATGGTGAGTTTTCTTTCCTTGAGGCCGTAGTGATGATATCGCTGCCGCCCCAGTCGTAGCCTACAAGGCTGTGACGACAGGCAGAGCATAAGCCAAACATTTGCACCTCTGAATCTCACCGTACTCGTTGCATGAGATCGAAGCTAACTCCCTCTTCCGTAGGTCGTCTTTCACGCGTATTGGGGAACGTCAGAGCTTCGCGGTTGATCTTGACGCGTTGTCTAGCATTTGTGAGTAATCGCTTCAAAAATTTGTATCAGGCTTCCCACTTGTACGATGATTCACAACCGAAAGCAATTAGGAAGTGCCGTCTGACAGCACTCTCTTTTGAGAGTCGCGCATGTCGAGACGCGGTTCTCTGACTTTGTCCTTCTTCACCTTGGTTTCGACATTGTCACTGACATCTTCGTTTTCAGGCATTCAAGCGTCGTTCGCAATCCTCTCTGTCGTGCCGAAATACGCGCTTGTGACACGTCGATAACAACAACTTTGGAGAGTCTCCCTACTTTATTGTACTGTACTCCTCATGTATCGTAGTAGTCTCGAATTTATTGTCTTTTTTCATAAATTTGTGCGGACGCAGTATCTACGCAGCATAGCGTGATGTAATTGTGCGGCGGATTCGACCGCCTGAGCGCCTAGCAACTTGTTTCGTGTCCTCATCCTCCCTCGTCGCCGTCGTCGTCGCCGTTGCTGTCGTCGCTGTAGCACACATGGCTCAGTGGGGTCAGGGATACCAGTATCCCATGCAGACGGGGTTCAATCCTCCCCAGCAACAGCAGCAATTCCAACCAGCTTTCCAGCCAGGTGGCATCCCTCCCCAGCAGACAGGATTCCCGGGGATTCGCCCTACTGGGTTCCAGCAACCTCAGCCAACAGGCTTCCCCGGTCCTCAACAGCCTCCTCAGGGCAACTTTGGGCAGCAGCAGGGTGGATTCCAACCACAACCCACCGGCTTTCAACCGCAGCTTCAGGCCCAGCCGACCGGATTCCAGCCTCAGAATACGTTCCAACGACGGGCCCCGCCACCTCCCCCTCCCGTACCACCTATCCCGTCGCAGTTCCAGCAGAACAATGGACCTCAGAGCGGGTTCTTGGGCGCGCCCCAGAACACCACTCGCAGCTTTATGAGCCCGTCGCCAGGCGCCCTCACCGCTCAGCCGACTGGATATGGCGGTGGGCTGCAGCCATTGGTGCCGCAGGTGACGGGATTTATCGACCCACGTCTACAGATGATGTCGAGCACGTTCTTACCGGCGAACCCGTCGATGCCCTACAACCCCGCAGGAGCGCCGCAGCTCCAGCAGCCGCAAGGTGTCTCACTTCAGCAGTCCTTCATGCAACACAATCAACAACGAGGAGGCACTGCCGCGCCTAGGGTTCCCTGGGCGTTGTCTAAGGCAGAGAAGAAGAGTTATGATCAGATCTTCCGCGCATGGGACACTAGGGGCGAGGGCTTCATCACCGGACAGACTGCGCTTGAAGTCTTCGGTCAAAGTGGTTTGGACAAAAATGATCTCGCCAAGGTCTGGTGAGTACGTCATGTTCGCTACTTACGCACAGGGTTGATTATCCTACGTTAGGGCCCTCGCCGATGCAGATAACCGCGGAAAGCTGAATCTCGCCGAGTTCCACGTCGCCATGGGTCTCATCTACCGCAGTATGTATCATCGTACGACAGTGTTTCTCGCCGTCTAATGTTCTATCAGAGCTCAATGGGAACGAGATACCGGAAGAACTGCCTGCTGAACTTGTGCCGCCTTCTCACCGCGACCTCGATAGCTCCGTCAACTTCCTCAAGGATATCCTCAAGAATGATACTCGAGCACGCTCTCCTTCGGGCTTCGACGGCCAAGTCTCGAAACTGCCCGAGAGGTCTTTCAACAATACCTCTTCATCCCGCGCAGGCGGCCGTCAGGATGCTACGGTCTACAAGTATAATGATGATCCTCCTGCAGGTGGTTTCTACAAGTCCGCCAATCGACACGTCGATCGCGCCGCCATCCGCACAGCGAGCGACAGCAACAGCCCTTCCTCTGACCTCTCCGACATCAAGCGCCAGCTCGATAATACCTCGAAGCAACTTGATCAGAGTCACGAGGAACAAATGGCACGCACTGCGGAGGACGAAGAGCTCGAGCGCGAGATGAGCGACCTGAAATACCGTGTCAGGCGTCTTAACGAGGACCTAGAGTACAACTCGAAGGGGCCAAGGACTGCGGCCAAAGATGACGAAAGGCGCCGGCTCGAGCGGGACCTTCTGACGCTCCGACATGAGAAGATGCCCGACCTTGAGCGTCGCATTGAGGATAGGGAGGAAAGGAAGAAGCGCGAACAACGCGAATGGAACAGGGAACGGGACAAGCGCAACGAGAAGTTCGGCCGGTACGACGACAGAGACCGGGATAGGGACGATTATCGTCCGTCGTCCAGGTACAGTCGCGAGGACGCCTACGAACGCGACCGTGACCGCGACCGCTCGTACAGGTCTTCGTACGATGAGCGTGACAAGGACCGCGACTATGATAGCAGGGACCGCGATCGTGACCGCGACCGCGAAGATCGGGACAGAGACCGCGACCGCGAAGATCGGGACAGAGACCGCGATTACGACAGGGATCGCGATCGGGACAGGCCGTATTCGCGGGCGCGCGACAGGGACCGTGATTACGACCGTCCTCGTAGCCCTCCCGCTGCCAGAAGTCCCCCGCCGCCCCCGCCCGCCGCGCCC
>ALYI01004055.1:0-46096 GCA_001969225.1 Ceriporiopsis andreanae CBS 279.92 | reverse complement strand
CAACCGGCGGTGGATGACTGTATGTAATCAACACCGCAGTCATGTTTGCGGCACCGATTCGGACGTGTTTCCTACCCTCGCCTCTCTCTGACATCTTTATTGTGCTTGAGGACCTTAGCCTTGAGGACTAGATTGGAAAAGAAGTTGTGCTGCTCTGTAAAGCATCACAGTGACTGCTGCGTGAGCCTTCGGTGCCTCTCGCTGACGCGGTGTCGCAGCTACAAGAGGACCGCCCCAGCCAGTTCTGCATGCGAAGCAGACCAAGGCTTCACCTGGCTTCACGTACCCGCGAAACAACAGCCTCATCCGCGGCTCACCTAACAAGCTGATCGCCAGGCACATTACACCCCTAAACACGATCTCGCGAGGACCGTCGCGAGCGCGTTGTTGCAAATTGCGCCAACCAGCAACGGAACGCAAGAGGAACTACGCGAAAATACACCCCACGTGAGGCGTAAGGAGGGCAGCTGATCATTGCATCCGCCACATTGCGGCGACTCCGGCGAGCTGTGCAGGGGACCAATGTTTCGAGAGTTGAGTTTCCGTTACCCTGGTAAGGCAAGCTCCTATGTTGCCGTCGAAGATCTTCTCACCAACTCCTGCGAGCCCATCTGCGCACTCTACACCCGACGCAGAATTGACTAGAATTGGTCAGCCCGTCCGCCTTCTCACACGACGGGGTCCGTTTGAGAGGGTTGACACGCGGATTTCGGATGAGGCTTAACACCTCGCGGTCCTGCACCCGCCCGCCGCGGGACGTGCGTTCCCCGTTTGTTGCTCATCAGAGCTGCAATTACAACAACCTCCAGCCTCGATTGGTCGGACTGCGAGGACTTCAGCGGAACTCTCGCCATCCTCCCCTCATCCGGCCCGCCGGGCCGAGGCTCCTTCGCGATCAAGTCCAAATGGATCCTCGAGTGACGAGCACTCAGGAGGTATAAAACCTCCAGATTGAACACATGCTGATCCATCCTCTCCTGAAGATCTACCGCCCCCATCTGCCCCTACCACACCCTCTCATCCCGCAAGATGTCGTTTGGAAAAACCTACACGCTCGCAACCGGCGCAAAGATCCCTCAGATTGGTTTGGGGACGTGGTTGTCCAAGGAAAAGGAGGTTGAGAATGCGGTATGTCGTGCAGTAATCGACATCGTCTTGTTTGGGGCTCTAATTTCGGCCTACAGGTCGAGTACGCCATTCGCAATGGCTACAGGCATATCGATTGTGCTCTGATCTACGGAAATCAGCACGAAGTATGTCTCGTCAACATATTCGACGCGTTTGTGTGAACTCACTACGCCCCCCGCAGGTCGGCGCCGCGCTGAAGAAGGTCATCCCATCCGTCGTGAAACGCGAGGAGCTCTTCATTACCTCCAAGCTCTGGAACCACTCGCACAGCCCAGAGCACGTCCAACAAGAGCTCGACCAGACACTCGCGGAGCTGGGACTCGATTATTTGGACCTTTACTGTGAGTATAGGAGCCCAGAGTCGGGATTATGGACTAATCTCGCGGATTTGCTTAGTGGTTCACTGGCCCGTCAGCTTCCCGCCGGGCAAGATCTTCACGCACCACCCCACAAAGCCTGAGATCGCCATCGATCCGAATGGTCCGTCGCTGGTGGAGACATGGAAGGCGATGATCGCGCTGCCGAAGAGCAAGGTACGTCCGTCGTACGCCTATTTTTGTGCGTTTCGCCGCGACTAACCGCGCCGTCCCTCGCGTGCTCGCGTCTCGCAGGTCAAGGCTATCGGCGTGTCGAACTTCTCCCCTGAGCACATCAAGGGCATCGCGGAGGCGACTGGTGTCTGGCCCGTACGCGACTTTCGCTGACCCGCTTTGTAACGCGGCGCGCTTACCCCATTTGTCCATCCCGCAGGTCGCCAACCAGGTCGAGCGCCACCCGCTGAACCCACAGCCGGAGCTGCTCGCGTTCTGCAAGGAGCACAACATCCACATCACGGCGTACAGCCCGCTCGGCAACAACGTGATCAACAAGCAGAAACTTGTCGAATACGACCAGGTGACCGCAATCGCGAAGTCGCTCGGCGCGACGAACGCGCAGGTGCTTATCGCCTGGGGCGCGTACGACGGGTGCTCCGTCATTCCAAAGTCTGTGCACGAATGTGAGTACCTCTCTGCTTTTCCGCCGATCCGCGTCCGGGCGATCGCTTGTGGGCGCGTGGTGCCCCTACGGACCGATCTCATACTGATCGACGCGTCGTGTTTCCCTCTTGTGCAGCCCGCATCAAATCGAATTTCGAGCAGGTCGAGATCACGAAGGAGCAGTACGAGGCGATCAGCGCGATCGGGAAGAACAACCACCTGCGCTTCAATGTACCTTTCCGCTACAACACCGCGGCCGACCCCAAGTGGGACGTCAACATCTTCAGCGAAGAGGACGAGGTGGCTGGCGCGACGCACCAGGTCAAGATCAACTAAACGTCTTGATCTTGTGCGCGCGATAAAACAATGCTCTGACTGTATTTTACCTACCGCGACGACTGTGTACTAGCATACGCAGTCGCGAATGAAGCGCTTCGGGCACACGAGCACATGTCCGAGAAGTGAGCTGAAGTGAGGTCCTCGATCGCGGATCCGTGCGGCGGGCCACTACAGCTTCGCCGTCTAATACACCGCCACCGGTGGGCATAAGCAAACAATCCATCCGACGAACATAAACGATCCCTCCCTCGAGCACCAATGTCGGTACTGGGAGGTTAATGTCACCGGATTCTGGCGACGCGTCCCATTTGGCGGGACCTTCTGATACACATGCGTAATTTATACGACCAACAACATTATAGTGAGTTATAAGAAACAATATCGGTCGAGCCCCACTAGCCCGCGATGGTCGCTGGTAGGCGCAGGAGCGAGACAAAGAGGATCCACAGATGCTTCCGCGTCAATGCAAATACCGCAGGCAGTATCGGGCTAAGCCATGTCGCCCAGAGAGCTGCGACATCAAAAGCTTGATGAGTGAAATGAAAAACCACAGCAGAGTAGCCATCGTACCTCGGGCACTAGCAGACAGAACTATAGGTTGTTTCTGTCTTGTCATGAAGTATTCGATCGCAAACGACAGGTTTTTCAGGGTGACCTGAGACCGGGTAAGCCTAAGTGCAGTCTTTTGAGGCATGACCACCAGACGAGCTTGCCAAGCGGCCGTTCGAACAGTGTAGGGGAAAGCATCCAGGAGAGATGGAAGCCCAACGTGGAGTTGACGTACGGGGTAGTATGTACCCCTCGCTGCTGCGGGCATATATATCATGAGAGTTGAGACTTGTAGTTGTAGTGAGGCCCTGCTCGAATTATCTGGAAGGTCGGTAGCTGTCCGGTAAGAGAGTTCTATATCTGACACTTATAGGTCTCCGCGTCGCTGTGTGGCGCTGGCCATGGGCTGTGAGGTTGTGAGGTTGGCAACCGTATGGATAATGGCCTACCTACACATAAGACTTCGCGTAGCTGCGCCACAGCCGGCCATGCTTTGGCCTGACCGTCTTAGCTTGTACAATCGCGTTGATCGTAACATGATTGAAGAATAGTGTGTATATACTCACCATACCCGCTGTGGCGGCATGATAGCACCCTCGAGGTAACAATATCTTGTACGGACTACGGAGCTTATATCGGAATGTGGTCCAATGGTTGGCGCGGCCGCGCACAGTGGCCAATCTACGAATATCGAAGGTCATGGCATAATTCAATATATTTTGATCAGTATATTCTATCCCTACATGTATAATATGTTCCAAACAAAGTGTCCCCGCTCTTGTAGGTAGAATGTCGCCAAAGGATCAGAGTGTGACCGAGATTCGTCGCCTAGAAATCAAGGAGCATCCAGCTGTGACGACGACGCACGGCAGTCAAACTTGTGGCCGCCTTCGGTCCAATCACTGCGCACAGGAAATGATTTCAGCATGTCTTACGAACACTGGAAAATGGCGGTACTGACCGTGTTTGGCATTTGGTAGAGCAATAGTAAACGTTCCTGCAACGCTTGCAGACACGTAGGCGGTGGTATACCCTTTCGCCGAAACAGAGGCAGTCCCTCCAGCCACAGCTCTTCAGTATAGGATTCTGCTCGTCTTCGATAACCTCGTCTGTTGAGTCCTCGGACAAGCCGTATTTGGTGCCAAAAAGAAGCCAGCATCGTATGGCCTCCTCGCGGCATGGAGCAAGACTGGGCGATATTGCGCGCACGTCGTTCAACCTACGACGCCAGATCTTGCGCACGCATCGCCCAAAGCCTGGAACAAGACCCGAATCGGTTGTATGGCCGGTTTCTGCGCAAGCACCGAACAACTCGAGCAGTGCCTTCCAACCATCTGTTAATGTTACATCAGACGAGATGGAACGCAAAAGTTTGACTGAAAGCAGATGTACTCAAAAGGAAGGTGCATTCACTGCCGCACATCGCCGCAGGGACCAACGCTTGCGCAAGAAGCAGAAGAAGGTAGTGCATTGTGGTTGCATTTCCAAGGATGTGGGTTAACCACTGCTGGTCGCCATTCAACATCCTGCGGTGTCGTTAGATACATGTGTGTGAGGCAAACAATGTTCACGTACGCGATTAGATAGAAGATGTGGCAGTTGACGCGCCGGATGAGGTCTTCGTCCCCACTGCAGACCTGGCGTTGGGCGGCAACGAGCAAAGACCCCAGAATGCATTCGTTCCTTGCGAGGATTCGTTTGATGAGAGGGTGACGTCCTAGACCACTCAGTAGAGTGAGAAAAATCGTTAGGCTGGAGTCGAGCACAGTATCGTCCACAAGCCATTTCTGGCAGCTAGAGATGAACTTGGTTATCGCACCCGAACCTCCAGCCCCAATGATGTGATTTGTGATAAACTCGTCCAACTCAGCTTCTGTACTGTGGTGTACAAACCGTTCTACGACAATAACATGTCCTAGACGAGGAAAGAAGGTGGTACCGTGATGCCAACCCTGCAATGCTAGAGGTGCGGCAGGCGTGCGAAGCAGATTTGGGTGGCCACTACTCGTTGTGTCTTGCATTAGAATCACTGATGTTCCGAACGAGCGCAAGACGTACCGATAGTAGGTATGCAACCTGAGCCAAAGTGTGAGCGAGTCGGAAATGCACTCCCGAAAGAGATCGCAAGTTTGAGGTACGTCGTTGTGCGCCAGAATATCATGATGCATCCAAAGGAGTGAGATCAGGCGGGGCATATACCTGAGAAAGAGAGTGGTCCGAGGGGTCTCCTTGTGAGTAGCATGAATATCTTCGCGAATATCGGCGGGTGTATCCCAAGAAAAGACGCGCCAAACAACAAAATACAGAGCACGAATGTAGCCCTCGAACAAAGGTCAGCTCGATGTTGTTCATCCAGGAATGCAGGTGACTCACTTGTATGTCAGTCGAAGGTTGAAAATTCTCATACAATGTCTTGTCCAGCGCGAGTTCCATTGAGACACGGGGTAGACCACCGTTACACAACAACTCAAAGTGGTCGGGCGACTCATGTTCATCCGTGAGCATGACGGCATCAAGTGCAATCATGAATTTTGTCCGTTCGCCGCCCGCTAGGTTGTGTAGTCTTCTAGCATGCCGGGCAACTCGAGTGGGTTGCGTAGCAATGAGCTCGTACCAGTCTTGAGGCATACTGAGGAACAACGAGACAGAACGCGTCAATACTGCCAGCTTGCGTTCCAAAAGATGTAATCGACATACTTGAGGTGCTAGGGTGTGTTATATGGGACTTAGAACGCGTCGTATAGCAGTTGTGGTTCTCTTGGGGGTCGGTCCCTCACAAAGATAGTAAGTAGATTGATCGAATTGTGTTTGAGCCAAAGTGTTGTCTGCAAGTCCGAGTTGTTGCCAGTAGTGGTGGAAACAGTATGTTGAGGAGCAGAGGGGACAATGGCGAGGCTTGGCACAAGGATGTAGTAGTAAGAGTTCAAGTAGAGGCTCATGGCAAGGTCCGACGCGACCGCGACCTTTTAAGGCGCTTATCGGATAAAGGCTGACACTGGCCACAAGGTCGAATCCGATATCACAACCGTGGGTGTACGTTTGTACGTTCGGTGGCGTGAGGGACAGCTTACGCGGCGGACACGTCGGGGCGCGAGGCGTCACCGTACATACATGTCCGAGAGCGCATCGAAAGTTTCGAAACAGATACTCATTCGAGAGCTGAACAGCGCACGATACCTAACTGCCCGGGCCGGAAGGACTGAATTGGAATGAGATGCATACCGTGCGGTGATACAAGATACAAGAATCCGATGTAACGCTACATGAATACAAATCGAAAATTGAACGAACGTTCAAAATAACAAGGTGAAGCCGAAGACACGCACAGTGGCAACCGCGCCATCTGTGCAACCCGCCCTTTTGCGACCTAGCCAGCTGGTCTGGATCTAACGAGTGCGGAACGAAGCTGGGTGATGAGACAGAAACGAGGCGTGGGTACAGGGTGGGTATGTCGAGATCGAGGGTATAGGCTTGTAGAGTACAGTGGTGGTACAGGTATGTATGCTGAGGCGTTGAACAAAGGATTGTGGGATAGTGATGGTGTCAAAAATGAGGGGAGAAATGAGTTGAAACGTGTCACATAGTGCGAGGCAGCTCTGCAGAGGAAGGTGGGGGTATGTCCGAGAGATCGATGGGTGATGTGAACGTCATGACCTGCAGAGCCCTGGTTAGGCACCAATCAAGGCAGCGAGGAAAAACAACGTACATAAGGGTGCAAATTTACAGGCGGCCGCGTCCTTCGGTGTGCGCGCGACGATGTGGCACGGTACATTGGATCGTGGCCGTGGCCCAGATTCGCGCTTTGCTGTTGGGGGTTGGGTAGAGGCTGCACGATCTGTATATTCGATGGCGGCAGCATCTTCGCGTTCACCGTGCTCGTGCTGCCTATGGGTGGCGACATCGCGAGACTCAGCCCTGCAGCGCCGCCACCACCACGCTGAACGTCCATGCGACGTGGCGGGAGCGCAACGCGCATCCGCTGCGGCGAGGCCGGGGGTGAAAGGATGTGTGGGCTTGACAGCGAGTGGGGGAACGGCTGGCGCTGGTACACCGTGATACCCGGCTCGTGTGGCGCGTATGGATCCTGCGGGTCGCCCATGTCCATTCCTGCGTACGGCGGCGCCTGATCTGCATAATAATGCGACATCGACGTGTCGTCGTCCCACTCGTCCGATCCCAACCCAGGTGACTGGGCACCATACTGTGAGTGAGCGCCCGGCTCGAACGGGCCTGCGGAAAGCGCAGGGGGCGTGAGTGTCGGCGGGCTTTGGGGGCTCTTCGGCGAGCCTGCGATGGTGGGGGCTTTCGGACGGTACCCATTCTCTTTGACGATTGAACGCGGGAAGAAGATCTGGGGAGCTAGGTCAGTTGAACGGATGAAGACTCCATGGGAGAAGGACGGACGAGGAGCGTGATCGTGGTCGAAACGAAGCATCCAATGCCGGCGATCATCGTGAGAAAGTCTGCGTATATGTCAGCGAATCGTTCAGGAGGCCCGAGGATAGCACCAAAACCTACCAGTCCAAAACCTGCGGAGGAATGCGTGCTGAGAAACATCAGCATGACGGCAACTTCATAAAAATGCTTACAGGTTGCGATTGATGACATGAGCTGTTCCCGATATTCCGTCGATAGCTAGAATGAACAACGGGACCGTAAACAAAAATCGAAACACCACACGGGAGAGCTAAAACGGCGTAAGTCTCAAAAGGAACGAAACCTTCGGCGATTGCTCACGTTCAGCTGATAAAAGGTGGCCAACCGGACAACAACGCTTGGATCTGCGCCCTCCGACTTGACGTGTCGGATGAAACCAGGAAATCCCCAGAGAACATACAAAAAACAAAGCGTCGTCGATGTTGACCCAGACGAGCCCACAAGGAATATCCAAGCGTCGCACTGCGATATGTTATGAGCGTCACAGAGAGCTGTAAAGATGAGATGAGCCACACCGTGACGACGTTACGCCGTGCTACGACGGCTGTGACTGGCATGCCGAGTATCGCGCAAAGGCTTCCTGCGTACCTGATCAGACCGTGA
This sequence comes from Ceriporiopsis andreanae CBS 279.92, assembly GCA_001969225.1. Taxonomy (NCBI): domain Eukaryota; kingdom Fungi; phylum Basidiomycota; class Agaricomycetes; order Polyporales; family Meruliaceae; genus Ceriporiopsis; species Ceriporiopsis andreanae. The sequence goes on along the minus strand of ALYI01004055.1, from coordinate 38,063 downwards.
CGCCAGTCTCAGAGTGATGAAAAACCTACCCACAGACCAGAACCTATACTCCCAGCTATTGAACCATTCCTCCTTCTCCGGGTTCTGATGCAACAGATACAGCCAGAATGAAAGTTCTGCAGATAGGTGGGCGCGAAAGCGATAAACAGTCAGGATCATGGGAACCAGGAGCAGAATCAGGGCGACAGTGAAACTCGTGGGGCTGAAACAGACCTTCGAGGTGTGTCACTCTGGGGTAGCGTAGTTAGCGACAACCGTTAGACGAATAGACCGATGTCTCACTTACAATTCTAGCGCCCAAGCGAAGCTGAAGACAAAGTCCAGCGGGACGATCCAGTCCTTGGTCTTGGCCGAATACAGATCTAAAGGTCTGGGTATGACTAGTGTAGGAGGGTTGAGCCCGCAGCACCGTACGATGAGGGGTCTGCCTCACTCTGCTGGTCTGGCGTCACGATGAACCCTTCGCGAAACTTGATCACGGTCATCGCGACGCTATACACCGCGAATAATGGCACTGCGCCCAAGTAGGAATATGTCATGACGCGCTTGAAGGCACCAGGCTGGCGTCCAGAAGACCAGTGTAAGCACTTGAACTTGTCATAGCACCAGATGTGATAGACGAGGAAGCTCAGGAACTGTGCGTGGAGTTAGTATTGTTATCGACGCATGTGAGAGCTGCGCTAGAAGCCGTGGAAGAGAAGGTTATGAGAATGAGGCGCACGCACCAATATAGACAGCACGGCCCACACAAGGAAGGCGGTGGGAGATGCAGAGCTCATGGGCCGTATCCCTATGCGTTGTGGGAGGCTTCGCAGATACTGACGGGCGAAACTCGGTGGTCGATGTGATGGCCTCAGATACTATTCCACGAGAAGCGGCGTGAGCCAGGTGGTATACTGAACACTGTAGTGTGGCGTATGGCGCAGAGTGGGTGTGCAGCGTGCTCGCCAAGGACCGAGTGCGCACGCGGATCAAGAAAGAAGCTAGACTGGTGAGAAAGAGCAGGTAGTTTGGAGGCGAGCCCGTTGAACGAGTTTTGTGCTGGCTGAAAAGCTCGAACCGCCAGGTTAAACACGTAGACCGTCAAGGTACTAGGCGAAAGCGAGGGAGATGGATGCTGGTCGGTATCAACCTGCGATGGCGGCAATGTCTTCGATCCCACTTTTCCCACATTTCTGATTAGGATGTGCGCTTGTCCACGTGTCGAATGATGGTCCGCTCTGGCTTTCTTCCTCCCAGTCATTCAGGAATGTAAACTGTACCCAAGACTCTGAGTCGCAAAGGGGATGAAGCGAGCAAGTCGAGGCTGTATTCCAAGCCTCACGAACAGTGGGCGCTAGCCATCCGGCATTATTCTACGGCCTGTAACTCCCGGATTAAGACATTGATTTCGAAGTCCGATCATATTTATCAGTGTTTGTACACTCAGGCTGGTATCCCGCAGCTCTGCCTCTATCTCAGTCGCTCTGGCATCCTTTGAACATCGTTTTGCTAGAACCCTGTCTCAACTGGTTTGAATCGGCTCCGTAGACTTCTACGGAGCTGAACTAATATAGAGCCGCCGTGGCAACAGACGCCGGGCCTAAGATGCGTCAACACTGCTAGTTGTCTAGACACGACACAGTGACACTGACCCAAGTTACAGGACGACGGGCTACCAGTTTTCTCCCTATCCAGAACCACTCAGATTGTGTCATTGCACGCGGTATCCGAAAGACATAATATGCTCATTGTGCTAGCTTACCCCGCCCCTCGCCTTTCTGGGTCTGGCCGTTCTTAGTTACTTACACTCCGTGTGGCGCGGATAAGAATAGCGCACCACATTTATGAATATCTGGTTATGTCCTCAAAGACCCCTTCTGAGATATGACACGTACGTCGTTTCACCCCCTTTGACCTCCACTTCGTATTCTCCGCCCGTGCTCAGCCGTACTCTGCGACACTTGCTTACCATTATGTCCATTCTCATATGGTTCCGTGCCGCGCGGTGGCGGACATCGAGCATCAGATTACTTGTTATTAAAACAATTCAGAGTAACGCTCAAGCTCGTGCCGGAGGCTACGCCACACAGTCGTGGCCGACTGGGATCATAATAAGTTGTGCTTCTCGCACTTGGACGTGGCGTTCAAACTCAAACGGGCCCATGCGGTGGCGCTGTCTCTATGGCACACCATTCACCTTGTGCACAGGAGGCCTACGCACCGCCACAGCTAATGAGATAAAGTACACCTCCGTATAAATTCTTCGCTGCTGCACACGGAAATATTCTCACATCTTCTACCTTCCGTATCCGTTTAAAACATGTCTGTCAAGTGTTATTCAGGGCCAGATCCACGCCGCGTTGTGCATGCCGGCTCTGTCTTCAACAAATCCGCTGCGACTGGTTCTCAGGCACACCAGGCACACGCAAACTTAGGCGAAACTACAGCAACAATGGACTCAGTTCTGGAGGTACGTCTGCCTGACTCCGTCGTCTAATTTTGCTCATGATCGCCGTCTAGAAGATTGCAAACATTGGAACCAACAATTCATATGCGGCTCTTCTGACTGCCTTGGCGCCGCCGACCCGGCGAGAATTTACAGAAGATTTCCAAAGGTACCTGAATGCGTACTTCGACCAAAAAATAAGTGAGTAGTGGCATCTCTTGCAGGTATAGACCTGGTGGCTTAGAGTGTTTGTTTTCGCTACTCAGACGATGCCAAGAAGAATGCTCGCCATGTCGTGAGTTGGGGACAGATAGGAAAGATCGGGCTTGCTGCCCTCGCATGCGTAATACCAGCCGCAGTGCTTCTGTTAGAATCCCGTAGAGGAGTTCCATGGCTTTCATTTCCGACGGGCCCTGCGGTTTTTATCGCTTCCGCAACATGCTTCATCACCTGCACCGAGCATCTGAGGCGTTGGCTATCTGACGTCGGGACATACAACGGCAAACGAGAGACCTGTTAATAATCCATAGTGTACCGTACATGATGCACATACATGAGAACATACAACCTGTGTACATATAATATTAGACTTCGAGCCCATGACTTGTGACGACGAATGCAGAATTACCTCAATTGAGTTCGTCCAATCTCTATATCTCTACTCACTGTCTTCCGCATTTTCGAGAATGAGCTGGAACTGGGCATCAGGCCGCGCACCGGCCTGCTCCATCGAATCTTCGGAGGAGCACATAAATCTGTGTTCGACGACGCGGTCTGTGCCGACAGGCTCCTCGACAATGAGGACTAACTTTGCCTGGTGGGCCCACCGCTCAAGCTCGAAAGTGCGGCAAACGGTGTTTAGTACCTTCTGCACGGTGTGTCGGCCCTTCGTCTTGAACGTCGATGTTTGGGGACCTTCTGGATCTCCATCGTCGTATTCTACGCTCACAAGGAACGTCTTCTCCTTGCTCTCTAGCGGTGGCAAAAGGCTCTGGAGGGTGGGCTTGATGGGTGCTTTTGGACACGAAGACGAAAACGTAAGACAATGATGTTCGAGTAGCGACGGTATAATGAACACACCTTTTGCGGACGAGCGCGATTCTGCCGCCGGCACGGCCGCAGGAGACTCTGCATAGACATGTCGATATGGGTATATTTTACTGTAAAAAGAAGTGTTACCTGGTCGGGCAGATAGCGAGGGCTTGCCAGCCCTTTCCGTCGATGCAGAGATCTTTTCTTCTTTTATCTTCACGTTCGCAGTGTCGTCTTGGCCGATCGTCTCCTGGCTGTATGCGCCTCGAGAGACCTCTTGCTCCACCGCAGCTTCGTCTTCGTCGTCCTCCGCAGAGCGTGCCTCGTCTTTGTGTACGCGATCATAGTCTTCCTCTTCTTCATCATCCTCCGAGTCTGATAAGACTCGCTGTCGCGCGGATCGCACACCCTTCGAGGGCGAAGGGTTGAAGAATGCATCCTCCTCGTCGTCAACCGGTTCGTCTTCTGGCACAGCTTTGGCGGGAGCATGAACACTGCCAGAAGTCGGGCGAGAGACAGGGCGTGTGTTAGACAGTGACTCCATCGGAGCGAAGGCGGGCGTTGGGGGGTACATCTGCGATTTCCGTGAAGGACCAGCACTACTGCTGGATCCGATAGCGTCCTGAAACATGGATGCAACGGACTTTCGAAGTTTCGGCTCTTCAGGGAAGGTGTTTCTGGTAGAACTTCGCGGCTCCATGGGTGCGTCGAAGAGGTGACTTGCGGCGGGCGGCTGTCCCCTGGCAGATAGATGAGAGGCATGAGACGCCGACAGGCGATTGTGCTCGGCTTTGACTTGTGAAGGGTTATCATATAAGTACAGATGTTCGAATGACACGCGTACCTGTGGGTATTTCTCGCTGGACCGTCCGTACGAAGAGCTTCGGTAGGACAGGGCTGATGCCTGCCCATGAAGGCTCGCGTACCTCCACCGGACCTATATCTGAGCACCCTGCAAGATCTGTGGTCTCAAAGACAACGTCTTTCAGAGCATCAATCTCGAAGACATCGCGCACGACCCGTTGAGCATCCTGAACGCGACTGTATCAGCGATTCGAACCCGATTGAGTGTGATGGCACGTACCGCAAACGTTGCGGGCAATGGTAACACCACCCGCACCTCCTGATAGCAAAAGACAATAAAGTCGTCGTTCGACTTCACGTCCTGCTCGACCTGTGACGAAAACTTCATTTTGGTTGGATGGATGTGGAAGTGAGCCAAACCGCGCCGAGCGCGTCGACCGGCGCCAACAAGGATAGCGTCTGTACACGTGACTACCACGTGTTTCCTTACTTATGTAAGCGTTCTTTTCAGCTTGCAACTGTCCACTTCAAGAACTTCAAGGCTTCGACATGACCACCTTGTTCTCGCCGACGTGATCCTTGTCCACAGACTACTCTAAGGCATCTTTGAGATTGATACAACATAGCAAGACTCTCATGGCTACCTTGTATTCACTCCAGCCTGAGGCAGGCAGTGCCAGTATAAAACGGTCGCGAATTCAAGCTCGCGTCTTGGTCTCGAGTCGACTGCTCTTCTGTCAGTCCTCTCCAACCTGACCGGTCTGACCCACCAACATGCCGAGGATAACCAAGAAGGAAAGGCTCGCCAGCGCACGCCGACTTCTCGAGTTTCACTACGCAGGCTTGCCTTATCTTTTCAAGAAGACCCCTCGCGAGCATGTCACCGAAGCATTCCGCGGGCTTGACCCGACCACCGACATACTGACAAAATATACGCCGGCAAAACCGAGTCTTTTTTCTGAAGAGGCGAGCTTTTCGAATGGTGAATATCTCAGGTTAGTGTGTCAGGCAAACCAGGTCTTGTCGCGTTGACTCAACGGCTCCCCAGAGGCGTTCGCGTAAAATTCTTCTTGGACGCCGATATCACGCGCCTGATGTTCAACAATTGCATCTACTCGACATTTATTCTCGATTCCTCGGGCAATCTGGATCTTCGACGCGTCAGAGAAAAATGGGGCTTGTATGACACGCAGGTGGGTCGTGTTCACTCGCGACACGCGAGCGACTCTCAGCACAGATTCTTCGTAGATTGTCTATCGCAGCAAGACAGGCACAATGGATGTCGTCTTTCCTCACAGACGGGACGTCCTCACGCACGACGAGATCCAGTATCTCTGCGACTCTGAGGCCGCACTCCGCGTAATAGGCAAGTCTTCCGTAGTCAGACGCCAACAGCGTATGCTGACATGTCGAATTGCAGAAACTCAACCTCCGGCACACATTAGGACATATCGATCTTACCGCAGGGCTATCCACTCGGCGTCGCTACGATGGAGCAGCGCATCAGCTCTGGGTACGCGACTCGAGCAGCTTGCGCACTGTCTAGACACGCTCGCGGGCAATAGTTACCGCGTGCGCGTCGCAGGGGCACATGTGTGGCCGATTGTCATCGCGATACTTGTCTGGGTGCTGTGGCGGCTACTGTGGCGACCGCTGGGAGTCATCGTTCTGTGTGCGTATCTCGTGGCTTTCGTGATGCTCTTTAGGGATTGCGCCATCACGTCGCTTTGGTGGCAGGAGGGACGGCCAGTGCGAATATGGAGAGAGTCAACGCGGTGGCGTGCTTTTCAGACGTGGCTGGATACTGCCTATGGTCTGTGAAGAGGATCGCAGTACGTCATTTATGCGCTTACGTATACTATGCTCTATGTTTTACGTTTGAGTATGCTTCAAATTATGCCCTTCTTTCCTTCGTACACATGCCGCCGCCTGCATTTGCTGCAGTGTGCGGAACATGTCAACTGTGGACACCCTCCGTCCTATAGTCGAACCAACTGTCGCCGGAGAATATTTTGGGTAGTCCTCGTCGTAGTGAGAGAACTCTTTGAGCTACATTTCCGTCCCATCGCCGCCTTCCTTGGCGCAAGTTCATTATGCCAACAGAAGGAATAAAGGAACAAATTGCCGGTGTAGAGCGTGCGCGGGTACTGACGTAGAGCTATAGTCTGAATGTACAGATATTGCCTCTGTGCAGTAAGTAGTACAAAAAACGGTACGACGCTACATATCAAGGTACCGATCTTCAAGCTCGGACAACATAACCCGTGATCCCCTGATCTGAGTAATCCCCGCTCGCAAGCACCTGCCGATACAAGGTTTCGTTGGTGGTATAGAAATGATCTAACCCGGGTTCATTGAATGCGGAATACAGCGGAACAGCTCCGCTGCAAACTTGCGAGGGGTATATGTACGCCTCTATGCCTTCGATCGAGTATCCGTAGGTGTTGATCCCAATGGTGACGCCTTCCGCACTGTCCACATAATAATGGTCGGTGACGGCGGCATCATAGAGGCGGAAGAGTGGCGTGGTGGCGAGCGTGCAAGATGGGGCGGCGAGGACCTTGGCGGCGGGTCCGTTATAAGTATATCCGGCGCTGACGAAATCAGCGACCTCTTGCACGCTAGCAACGTATACATGGTCGATGAGCGAAATAGAGTATAGCTCATACAGTATGATGAGCGAAGTACTGGGGTCGCAATCGACGGTCTGCCATAAATGTGAAAATGAGACGTTGTGAGTACATCAGCCCGCGACACTGAATAGTTTGAACTAAGGCTTACCTCGTCAGGTCGAGTAGCAAAGCCGTCGAGCATGGACGTGGCGGTCATGGCAGTCTGGGCGAGAGACATAGCCACGGTGACCAGAGTGAAAAATGTCTTCATGCTGGGATGGTCCAGAGAATATGCGACGTGGTGGCTGCTGCTGCCTTAGCGGAAAGCATTGAAATTTATACGAGAATGTCGGCAAAATGCGGATAACGAACGACGGTCAGCGACCCTGCGAATCGGCTGCAAGGTTCACAGTTATCGCCGCCTATGGAAGAGAAGAGACCAATTTGGCGTAGCAGACGTTCTACAGCAGTTTTGCCTGGGGCGGCGTGGAAGGACGTCCTGAATACGGCAGGGATGAATAGCTTTATGTAAGTGTTTGCTCGGGATCGTGATGAGAAGCATCGACTCTCTTATTATACTTTGGGATAACGCATATCTGCAACTACATAGAATACCGAAGATGGTACCACGGGATGAGTTTATCACATTCGCATGATACCACGACGGCCACATACCGGAAAGCTCGAACACATCCTGGATAGCTTTGAGATTTAGAATCTTGACCAACAGTCAGGCAGCCTGCAGACCATCAGCCGTGTCGATAATGCGCGCCTGTTTGTTTGGATCTATCTGATAGTGTGGTTGATTGGTGCCAAGGATTGTCGGTGGAGAGAGTCCGGTGAAATTGATATCGAGAGTTAATCATTCGTAAAGCGAAAAGATATGTGCTGAACAAACGACGAAAACGAAGCGAGAGCAGGGTATGAGGAACGCATAGACCGAAAACCAGACGAGTGAAGTGAAACGCGACCATCACGACACAAGGAGAGACTATCGTACACTCTCTTGTTTTGACATCTGTCGTTGTGGACGTGATCTGCCATTCTTCCGACGCGGAAACAGCGTTGTAATTGGCTTATCGTCGTCTGAGTCCTGTTAAATAGTGAGAAACGGTACACAGATCGAACTCAGTTGTAGTCCTCACCTCTGACTGGCAGCCGAGAGGTGCCGCCACATCTTGGGTCGTGGCAGATGCTTTCCGCCGAAGTCGCTTGAGCGGTCGTACAGGAGTGTTTCTCGCTATTGCATCGCTTTCCTGGTAGGTGCACGGGTTAAGCCAGTCACTGGCGCGGGTCTATGAGAGCGCTCACCTCGTCGGAGTAGACTATCCTGGCAGTATTCCTTCGCTTCTGCGGGCTGCACGACATGGGCTGCTCATCGTCCTCAGCGTCCGCGTCAGAAAGGGACGGCCCCTCGACTTCGCTCTCACTGGTTTCGCCACACAAATCTATCACTGACACGGCTGGAGACGCGTATTCACGGCCTGGCGCTATCCGTGATGATGTAGAAGAATAGCCGGAGTCATCTTGGGAGCCGTCTTCCAAGGACTCTTCGTCTGAGGAGTTACCGTGAGTCGCGTACTTGACACATCTCTCGTCATCGAAAAGGTTGTGAGCAGCGGGCTGCTGCTCGTCTAGCGGTAGTTCAAGATCGTCGACATCCTCCTCTTCCGAGTCACTTTCCTCGCCACTGTCGACCTCAGCGTCAGCATGTTCGTCCCATTCCTCATAGTCGTCGCTTTCTTCATCAAATTCCACGAAACCGTCGTCTTCGTATTGCTGGCCTCTGCGATCGGCGCCTTTCCTATCGTCCCAAGGACCGCATTTCTGCCCGACACTCCGAATCAGTTCTGTCGCGCGTCGTCTCTGATAGGGCCTGCGGTTCGCTCTGAGCCACCCCTCATACTGCTCTGTGAGATCTAAAAACTCCCAGTACTGTTGACGTCAGCTTCGGCGAGGCGCGCTAGAATAAGGGCCGACGAACCCAGGACTTGTTCTGGCATTTGCCTTTCCTCTCGAACCAATTCATCCACCGCTTATTAGCGTACACTTTGTTGAAAGGCTGTCCGTTGGCCCATTTCCGCCGCTGATTTCCAGGGCGGTCGTCGGGTTTGAGGTGAGGGCGAAGCTCGTCCTGAAGCTGCGTATGTAAAGCGAGGAAGTCGTTGTGCTGATGAAAGGGATCGATATCGCTATTTCTGCAGAATATGAGGTGAACACTGACCCAGCGACATCCCCTTGCACTCTCCGAGTACACCGCCCACGCACGATAATCATCTGGGAGTTCGTCCAAGCGTACGCCCCGATACTTGCCAAACCAAAGGGTCTGTGCAACAGCAGGACACGTCTCTTCGTAGTCGTGAATCAACATGGAGGGCAGGTTGACTTGATTCTACAGGTAAGGAGGGGTGTCCTGAGCGATGCTGAGCGATGTAGTGGGCGGGATCAAATCACTTGGCGCAAATGTGGCCTTTAGCGCTCCTCGATCAGGTTGGCGTCTCAAAGACAGAGTCGTCCATAAATGTCACCCACAGACAGGCCTGGATTTCCTATCGCGCAAAACCATCCAGAAAATCCTCGAGAAACGTGGCGCGGTGGGTATCTGGTCCTCCGATGTGCGGAAACGCGTCAAGCTTTGAACCCTGGAGCATAAAGATCAGCTTCCGCCGGGTCAGATGTACACGGAAAGTGCGTACGGTGTTGGCCCGGAAGGAATTCGTACGCGACCCGTAATTCGTGAGCAGCTCAGGCAGAGCCTAGGCTATTCTGTGGTCCTGTGCGAGTGCGCAAGCGAGCCCTGTGTTCGAATGTTGTGTCTGGTCTTCGATTACCGCCATGGTTCTGAGTCTGATACTTATTAGGTATGAGGATAGTTCAAAGAACTGCGAACTGCGAATTGAAGGTGCATCCGTACCATATGCACCGCGTATTCAACAACAATCATGTACTGGGACGGTCGTCGAGACGTTGCTCGTCGTTGTCGAGGCATCAATGATTGGCACACGCGCAAAGCGGAAATATTTTTGGGATTGTAATGCGATAAGTAACAGACTTAACTTTATTACTTACTATGCTATGGAAATAATTAATTCACCTTTTCGAGGCGTCCGCCAAGCTTCAAGCTTCCGCATTGAATCATGGCGGCGACCAAAAGGCGACCACCATGTTCTCCAACAGACGTCTTGCTCTTGACCATCATCCGTCGCATACCGACGTGTTCCTGACACCCAAATGTCGCTAAAAGACTGGCTTGAAAAGCCTTTCAAGTTCGCTGCAAGCCCTGTATCGCTCCTGACGGTCCTAGTATACGGAGTCGTGTTCACTGCGGTCTTGGTCACTGACCAGACACCACATGTGCCCCGAGACCTTGGGGGGCTCAACCTTGAGAAGGCCTTCGATGATCTTCACCGAGTGAGTCTTCAAAGTCTTTGGCACCATGGTATGGTCCTTCGTTCTCTGGTTGTGATAGCTTCAACCATACATGAAGGAGCCACTGAAGTATATGATGTGCACCCGTGCCCCTGTCACTGATCAACCACATTTCTGCGTGGTTCCTCAGGAACTGTAACCGACACACGGTGCTAAGCAGCCAGTATTCATCTCACGAGCAGTCTGGACACGCGGACTCCTATGGTCTTCTAAGCCTATATGTAGTATTTTCTAACTTCTACCTCAGATGACAGCACGACCTCACCCATATATGTCGCACGCCAACGATGATACCCGCGACTTCCTTCTCGAACGACTTCGACCAATTGCCGCGTCGCAGCCGTATATCGACCTGTCCGACGACCTCATATCCAACGCCTCGTATGTCAGTAGCCGCGGTGGCGCGCACTTCGAAGGGACAAATATTTTGGTGAAGATTGAAGGCACCGACGCGCCTTCTATCGACTCCGGCGCAGTGCTTTTCTCGGCGCACTACGATTCGATCTCTACCGCCCCTGGTGCGACAGACGATAGTATGAGCATCGTTACTCTCCTGCAGATACTTGAGTATCTTGCTGAGCCAAAGCGGCGCCCGCGACGGACAGCAATATTCCTCTTCAACAATGGAGAAGAAGATGGCTTGAACGGCGCGCACGTTTATTTCGAGCATCCGTGGTCAAACTTGACCACCTCGTTCATCAACCTGGAGGGTGCCGCTTCTGGAGGGTAAGTCAGTATATATTTACAGATAATGGCTCCTTGACATCTCTTGTAGGCGGCCTATCCTCTTTCGGTCCACCTCACTGTCTGCTGCCCGTTCATTCGGCGCAAAGGGCGTCAGACATCCACACGGCAATGTGATCAGCGCGGACGCTTTCTCGAGAGGCGTCATTCGGAGCGGCACTGACTACGAAGTATTCTCCAAGGGTATTCAAGGTAAGATCCTTAGCTATGAAAGATCGGCTGAGCGTAACAATTGTGTCTCGTAGGGCAGAAATCCGGTTTAGCAGGCCTAGATTTCGCTTTCTACATGAATCGCGCATTCTACCACACGCCGCTGGATTCGATCCCAGGAATGGGACTAGCGGAGGCTCGAAGGTCGCTCTGGGCGATGATGGAAAGCGTGCGGGGCGCGGGATTGGCGATGTTCAACGAGGACGAAGCTTCGAGCGACGATGACACCGGCGTGTACTTCGATGGTACGTGTTGACGTGTTGTCTGCCTGCGTCGCTGATTGTGCCGTAGTCCTTGGTCGTTTCTTCGTCACGTTCTCGATCCGCGCGTTATTCGTGACACAGGTGGTCTTCCTGACCCTCGGCCCGTTGGTGGTGTTTGGATTGTTAGCGTGGGTGGTCATTCTTTCTACGAGAAACCCTGGTACGTACCACGGCCTCTTACTTTTAAAACTGCTTCGTGACATTGACGATCTTAGACGGATCGGAGAACATTTCCCGCCCTACGACGAGGTCTCGTCACCATCTTGTCGTTACTGCGATCAGTTGGGCGAAGTTCCCTGTCGCTCTCCTGATCACCATTGGTCTTGATATCGCATTCGTTGCCTTGTATGCCAAGATCAATCCATTCGTACGTATTCGTCTGCTACATACGGAGTTTTGGCACGCGTTGACCTCTCCATAGGTCGTACACTCGAGACCGTACCTCGTCCTCACGTCGTTCCTTGCCCTATCATTCCTCAGCCTGACCTTCTTCTTCTCGCTCATCGATACCATCTGGCCGTCACCCCCGTCTTCGCTGAAATTTGCCGTCATCTTCGAGCTATATGCGCTCACATGGGTCTTTCTCGTCTTCGCCACGGTTGCCGTCAACAACCTGCACATCGGCGGCGCGTATCTGTTCACGGTGTGGCATCTGTGCGCATGGCTAGCCGCCATGATTGCGGTGGCCGAGGTTGCGGTGCGCGCAGGGCGCGGGGGCGAAGCTCCCGGCAAGAGCGTTTTCGACCTCGTCAGTAATGACGACCTGACCAGCGACGCCCCCGAAGGCCGGCAGTTCGTACGTGGAATCATGTACCAAGCAATCAACAGCAACGGTGATGAAGGTGTCGGCCCCACGCAGCCGAGCACGGAAGATGCGCGTCCAAGTGCTGGCGAAGAGGTCGAGACGGAGCCAACAGAGATCACCCCATTGATGCATCAGCACCGCCGGCGCTCAACGGGTGGGCGCGAGTATATCGTTGGCGTGGATGGCGAGCCGCTCCTCGTGAATGGAAGGGACGTACAGAACCTAGATGCAGGATATGAGGAATTCGGCTGGTGGATCCCGCAAATCCTCGCGTTGATTCCAGTGCCTGTGATGCTTATCTTTCAGGTCACCCTCATCCTACAACATGCATTGCGGAACACGATGGTCGATGGGAGTAGTCCTATCACTGGTGCGTAGCTCGTATTCGGCGAACAGTCAGCGGATTGACCCTGATCATATTCTGCAGTGTACGGAGGTCTTGCGGCGCTGTCTGTCCTGTTGTTCATCAACATTGCACCCTTCTCACACCGTATACACGGAGCACTCAGTACCTTCGTCTTCGTTGTTTTCGCTCTCACGCTTGCCGTGGCTTTGACGGTCTTTCCTTTCACGCCGGAAGCTCCCATAAAAGTCTCTTTCCAGCAAAGCATAGAGCTGCGTGCGGCGAATACTGAAGTAGCGCAGCACAGCGGATGGCTCATGGTCAACCCAAGCCACCTTCTCGCAAGAGGAACGTCACCCGCTGCGACGGCCCCGTCCATCTCAGCTTTCAGTGCCAGAACATACCTCACCGGACCGCGCGGCTACGTCGATAAGCTCGTCATTCCTGAGCTTCCCTCCTCGTGGAACAAGGCATTGAACTGCACGACAGACACGGCGCTGCGCAAAGGACTGTGGGCATGCAATTGGGAGAGTGGCTTGCTCCCGTCGCCTGGCGGACCCAGCTCTCCTTCAGCACTCGCGAAGCCCATTGAGTGGCTCACGCTCAAAACAGAGCGCCTGAACGCGTCCTCCGCGCGCATCAGTATCAAGGGGACAAACACGCGGAGCTGCCGGCTGCTTTTCGACAGCCCTGTGCGGCACTTCCACGTGCACGGGTCCGTCGACGCGCTGCAGCCGGGCTGGGGGGTGCCCGCGGCGGGCGTGTCGGACATCCTCCTATGGAGCCGCACCTGGGGCAAGGAGGTCGTCGTGGACGTGCGCAGGGACACAGAGGACGCGTCAGCACCGATCGACGGACGCGCGGCGTGTGAGTGGTCCGAATATGCGAGCGGAACCGCGGGCAGCGCGCATGCGGGGCTGAGCGCGCAGATTCCCGCGCTTGAGGAGGTTTTTGACTTCCTTCCCTTGTGGGCCACAACGACGAAGTGGACGTATGGTCTTGTGGAGGTGTGGACACAGTTCTCCATATGATGCTGCCGTGCCAGGTATCACCCGAAATTTCTCACTCCCCATCTTCTCTCTGTATCTTGAGTTTGGATCTACCTGCTGATCTTCTAACTTAACTTGCGATGGAATCCTTCGGGCTTGGACGGTGTGTTATGTATTCGCTGGTCGCGTCATCTGTCACTGTGTTGATCAAGTGTTTGCATTGTCCTGTTTTCTTAGTTGTCGCCTTTCGCTATGATTACGTGTCGTTTCTGTCATGGGATTTCAATGATATAATTGACCCCTGTCTAATCTCTCTTGGCCCTTCTCCAAACGCGTGCTAGGAGCTTTGTCGAGGATCGAAACTCAGGCGGATGGAGATCAGGTCGCGTCTAGAGCGTTTCTCATTACATACTAGGCGCCTCCCACGCTCAGCGCCGATATTCAAAGTGTTCGAGATATCCGCGAAGACTACTCTCCGCTCGCACTTCAACGAGATCATACTTGCGCCTGTTTTCACCCCCCTACGCATCTGCAACCAACACAGAAGATATCAACACGAAATGATAACAGCAGCTGCGGTGCTCGTCTGGTTTGGGAGGTTTTGGGGCTGTCGCTTCGACGAGCTTCCTCCGTGGTACAAAGCGTGGGCTGCATACTCGCCGTCCGCACAACGCTGTGTATGGGTACGTTTGTCATTCTGAAAGGCCGATCCACGCTTTGACTCTGGAGTCAAGTACCCCGAATTCGCGGAGCTCTATGAGCGCTACCAGCACGAGTGTGCTTGCATCCGCGCGCCCGAGGATCATCCTGGAAGCCAGAAACGACCTTGGACAAACATGCAGCCCTTCAGCCAGGTATACGACGACGCTGCCTGGCTACAGTGGCTCCATGACAGGCCGACGAAGGGCACATGGGTACGTTGACGAACTCTGTTGTCTGTGCGCGCTTGCTAAGACGTCACCAGTATTGGGAATTACTGGCCCTACTGGATCAGTACGAGTCTTGGGCGGACGACCGCGTAGTGTTCAGCCTTCGCCGCACTGAATTCCCTGTGCTCTCATCTCCGACACACTTTCTATTAGACGAGCCTGCCGAAGAGAAGCCGCTTCAAGATGTATATATCGCCTCGCGCGGTGACCTCGAAGTCTCTTCAGGCTCCGCCGCAACAATCGCTCGCCCTCAGCACCTGTCGAACGCAGATGTGATACAGATAGCGACGCTTGACGAGAAGGACTCGGATTCAGATTTGGCAGAAGATGAACAAGAAGAAATAGACGAACTCGTCGACGACGTCCCAGAGTTATACCGTTCGCCATCAAACTCACCCGAATTACAAGAGACGCCTTCGCCTGTCACACCCAGCACCCCTCCCCGCGCTAACCCGTTCTCCTTTGCCCACACTATCGACTCGCCGTCAGACGACACGCCATGCCCGCCCCAAAAACGCAATACTAGAGGCAGGCGGTACTATTCTGGCAGCAAACGCGCCCGAGAGTTTGACGACGTTGCCTATGAATCGCGTAGCTCGGAAACGCCAGGAGCGAGTACCAGCGACGTGCCGCCGGTGTTGGTCACTGCAAGGCACTCTGAGTCTCCGCGTGTGCTCGAAGAACGTGACGTTGTCGATCCTGAGGACGACATTCCGTTGACCACACTGCACCCCAGTTTGCGGCGAAAGCGTAGAAAGACGGTTGCCGGATACGTCTCCGAACTGGATGATGAGGCATTGACGGAACTGCAGGAAGACGACGTCCCGGTCGCTCTGTTGTTCTCCCAAAGGAAGAAACGGAGACACACCGTTGCGTTTGGCGGCTCGTCTGCAACACAACGCAGAACGAATGACGAAGTACGTGAGCAATATTATACTTTCTGTGACACGGGATCACCATTGTCTTGCAGATTCGTCCACTCGTCCGTCCGACACCAACTCAGCAACATTCAGTCGATAATGGTGAAATACATCTAGGGTTTAGGCCCGCTTTTTACGTGCGACCGAAGGTGTCTGTGGCCTGGGTACGTCGTTCACCAATGCAATGACTTTTCAACACCTTATAAGTCACGCCACAGAACCCTGACTACGACCCCGAAGATGATATTCCTCTCGCAGTGTTACAGATCAAATGGCGCGAGGAACGAGCCCGCCTCAACCTCGCCCTCGACCACATAATCCTTTATCTCGCCACTCATAGACGGTTGAGAAGGGAGGCCATTCGGTTTATCACGACCTGATCATTTCGAGGGACCGGCCTTCCGATCATTCATTACATGGGTACGCGACATCGACACAAATGTTCCTGATCTACGTACTTACCAGTCGATGTAGGTATTTGCGTTAGCGACCTCCTCGTCGAATTGGTACTCCTCGGGTATCAATGTGCCCTGCGGACAGAGCGCGGGATCGGTCCAATCGTACTTCCCATCACGTTCCCAGCCCTCTTGCTCCATACGCTGTACCAAGATGCCCCGCAGCAGCGCATAATCGGGCTTCGCGTCGAAGGCGAGGTTCCGGACGTGATCGAACCACTTGGTGAACTCGGGTGGCGAGCGGCCGAGGAGGTCTTGGAAGCGTTTGCCGGCTTTCATCTCACCGACACGACGCAACTTTGCCTGTAGGTCCTTGGCATAGATTCCATGCCACGGGAGCCTGCCGTGGAAGAATTCCAAGAGGACATTGCCTAGCATCTCAAGGTCGTCGCGGCGGCTTTGTTCTGTGCACGGATCTGTAAGGTCGATGTACGCAATGACTTCGTGGATCACATACCTCGCCCGAGATGTATATTATAGCTCGTGTAGAGCGGCGCACCGAAACCAGCGCGGTCGTCTCTGAATGCGATATGAGCACCTGTAGTCGGGTCTCGGTACAACTTTGCGACACCGAAGTCAAACATAGACAGCGTGTTGCACCTCTTTCCAATACCCATTGCAAAATTGTCAGGCTTGATATCCCTAACGATGACACCGCGGGAGTGAGCGAACTCGATTCGGTCCAGCTTCAGAGAGAAAGATGGTTCAGAAAATGGACCAAGGGAACGACTCAAGCACATACCATCTCGATTCCCAGCAGGAGAACAGTCTTCAGAGAGAATTTACGCCGGCAGACTCTAAAGAGCTGTTCTAGAGTAGCGCCCAGCTTGTCGAGAACCAGGATATGTGCGCCACCATCCATTCCAGACCAGTGGACTAAGGGAATACCAGCGTAACCCTGCAGTACACGATATACAGCCGCTTCATAAGGCAACACACTAGAAGAGTTGTTCTGTGGCATTTCATACTTCACCGCCACTTGGGCGCCTGTGATGATATTTGAGGCGTTGCAAACAGTTCCTGCAAATGGGAATGTCAATATTGAGCAGTTCAGAAACACAGCGGGACATACCGAAACTCCCAGAGCCCAGCCCACGGTCCACCTGGTATATACCAGCGATGCGAAAGGGCTGAATCGTAAATCACCGTCTAGGAGTGGGTGTTGGTGGCGTGGTTGGGTGTGCCAGTTGTTCGTACAGCTGAGAAAGTGATTCTACGATCATTGTAGGCACTGCGCGAGGTATTTCACGATCCACGTTGCCTTCCATTGTTCCAGGTCGCCGAAGTAGAGCTGTTGTCAACCCGGCTTCATTGGACGGTTCTACGACTCGACAAGAGCCGGATGTGACCATCAGAAGCTGCTCGGACTTGATTCCTGGACAGGCATCTTCGGCAGCATGTTTTGCAACTTGCACCACAGACATCTCAGGGCTGAAAATGGGAGGGGCCGCCAGAGAGCAAGGCTTCAGGATACCTATTCCCATAGGCAGCACCAATGATTGGCAGTGCGTGAAGAGCGTGTCGTCGTTGAGGGAAAGACAACCAACGAGGATGTAATCCTTGTCAAGCAAAACTTTCGTCACTTCGAGTGCGTCCGCGTGCACTGGAGGGCAGAGAAGACATCGCAGCGCTTCCTTGATCGTAGCTTCGCTGCAAGGTTGTTGCAAACTGGCGCAGAGAATTCGTAATGCCTGGCAAGCAATAGTAGAATACGGCATTTGGGGGTTCTCTCTGTGTTGGTGTAATTCGTGTTCGACGTACAATTCTGAGAGTTCCCTCGAGTCGCGCCGAGTGATTCCTGCTGGGAACAGAAGGCGAATGGCTTCGTGAATAGCCGCATCGCGATTCTGTTAGAACGGAAGCTATAGCCCAGGTCTTTGCGCTTTATTTCAGTACTCACAAATAGTGTACCAATCACGTCGAATGCAATGACTCTGATGCCTGTGGTGGGAACCGGCAGGGCTGGGTGTGCTTCGTCTGGGACGAGAGTAAAGTCAGGATATTCCTCTTCATCCCCCTCGAAGCCATTGACATCATGGACTGGACTTGGGTCGCCGTCGTAAGGGACCTTGATGTCCCAAAGGGTAGCAGCAGCATGTACGACTGAAGCATCATGGACACACCCAACGGCGCTTGACGATTCCAGACCTCGAGGAAGTTTCGACCGCGCGAGATACTGAGAGATGAACAGTTGTCAGATACGCAGCATGATAATGGGATGTACATTAGCTTCCTCACGAAGGTTCCTCATCCACAAGACTGTGACAGTCACACCTGCCCACGAGTAGTCGGTTGTGAGTCTAGGGAATGCATATGAGTTTAGCGGATAATATCTTCGAGGTAGGTCTACGCACCGTTTGAAAAGCCGCAATTCTCGAAAGATTGATGGGGGATGGGTCAGAGATGCCAGATGGGAGGGCATGTACTCATAGATATGGTTCATGCGCTCGTTGAGGCCTTCACGGCGATCATCCTGACTGGTCCAGGTGTCCCAGCCATCCTCAACAGCTTCCTCCCCTCCAGAACTTCGAGAACAAGCTTCCACTGAGTGTCGGGAACGACGCAAGACGGCATCGTCATCAATAAATCCTTGGTTGAACTTGGCAACACTGAGGCCGTCTAACCAGTGGGAGGGTAATGGCCTCGAGGGAAAGGATAGTGCCTCTTCAGCGCGTAACTGTGAGCGGTCTTCGAATAAGATCGGGGCTGTATGAACGTAGAGAGGGTTGACTGAAGAAAACGGCGGCACAACATGGAGGGATCGTGACTCCGGTCCCGCATCGGGTGTTAGAGCAAAGTATAGGCCCGAATATATGCCAGTAGGTTTCTGAGGCGAGACGACGAATAAGACGGTGTCATGGGCAGTGAAGAGCTCCGGGTAGAGCCCGAAGTTGATGTCTTGGAGGGATACGCGTAACGCGAGAAAGGGAGTCGTGGAGAGTCGAGTTGCGGCCTGTACCCCAAAGTACGAAGTCCAGCATGCAGATCTGCCTGCCGATAGCCTGACAGTTACGAAGGAATGCGAGCGAGCCAATTGCGCCATCCGTGTTGCTTGGAGAGTTCGATTTGAAAGCAGCAAGTTATGATATCATCAAAATAGTTGAGATGGTTAGTATGTATGGCACTGCCGAGAAATTTCTTTGTTGACAACAAGGGTGTCAATGTCCAATCGATGAACCAGAGCAGCTGAGGTTGTACTCACAACGAGTCAGTAGATTCCCACCCTTCCTGAACAGGTGTCAACACGTTGAATGTAATTGCATTCGTGACAGAACGATGAGACTCAAAACGAAGTGGAAGGAATCAGTCGACGTGAGTGCAAGTTGCCAGTGGTCGATTGGGAAACCATGGTACACCTGATGAAAACGGTCGCGACAGCGGCATCACGTGCTTGTAACGCGCCGCAGGTCCCGCCGTCCCGGTCAGGACGACCTCCCGTTGACCAGACTGCACCCCAGGACACAGCAAAAGTGTGGTAGACGGTCACCGTGCCTCGAATGTGTCCCCGACGTTGAGGATGAATCTCATTTCGAGCTTTCAATCATGTATTACACGGGTACGCGAATTAGATATAAATGTGCGTAATCTACGTACTTACCACTCGATGTAGGTATCCGCGCCAGCAATCTCCTCGTCAAATTGGTACTCCTCAGGGATCAATGTACCCTGTGGACACAGTGCAGGATCGGTCCAGTCGTACTTGCCATCGCGTTCCCAACCTTCCTGCTCCATGCGCTGGACCAAAATGCCTCGTAACAGCGCATAGTCAGGCTCCGCGTCGAAGGCGAGGTTACGGACGTGGTCGAACCACTTGGCAAACTCAGGTGGAGAGCGGTCGAGGAGATCTTGAAAAGGTTGGCCGGCTTTCATCTCACCGATACGACGCAGCTTCACCAGTAGGTCCTTGGCATAGATTCCTTGCCACGGGAGCTTACCGTGGAAGAAATCGAGGAGGACGTTGCCAAGCGACTCCAGGTCATCGCGACGGCCTTGTTCTGAGTCCGAGTGTTGAGGATCAAGGTACAGAATAGGTAGCGGAATCTACGTACCTCGCCCGAAATGTATGTTGTAGCTCGTGTAGAGCGGCGCGCCGAAGCCGATGCGGTCCTCTCTGAACATTATGTGAGCTCCTGTGGTTGGGTCTCGGTACATCTTCGCGACGCCAAAGTCAAACATGTACAGCGTGTTGAGCCTTTTCCCGACACCCATTGCAAAATTACCGGGCTTGACATCCCTTAGGATGACCCCACGGGAGTGAGCGAATTCAATCCTGTCCAACTTGGGGGAAGAGAACGTCAGACAACGTGACATGAAAAGTGATGGACTTAATGCAAGCGTACCATCTCTAGTCCCAACATGAGGACAGTCTTCTGGGAGAATTTACGCCGGCAGACCATGTGCAGCTGTTCCAAAGTAGCACCCAATTTGTCAAGAACCAGAATATGTGCGCCGCCGTCCATTCCAGACCAGTGAATCAAAGGGATTCCAGCGTAGCCTCGCAGTACACGGTATACGGCCGCTTCGTATGGCAAGAGGGGTGATCTTGAAGAACTAGGTTGGGGCATCTCGTACTTGATCGCCACCTGAACGCCAGTGACAATGTTGGAAGCGTTACAAACAGTTCCTAGAGCAAATGTGTTTCAGCATCGAGCCCTTCTTGAAGGTTTCACGGACGCACCAAAGCTCCCAGAACCTAGCAGGCGATCTACCTGGTATAGATTGGCGATGCGATACGGCTGAAACGTGAATGGCCGCCTGGGCGTGGGAGTTCGTGGAGGTGGTGGGTGTGCTAGCCGCTCGTGCAAATCGTAGAGCGATTCGATGGTCAGTGTGGGGACGGCCCTAGGGATTTCGGGATCTATGTTTCCTTCCAAATTTCCGGGTCGTCGAAGTAGAGCGGTCGTCATTCCGGCTTCGTTGGAAGGTTCCACTACTCGACAAGAGCCGGACGTAACCATGAGGATATGCGCAGGGTCAATTCCAGGACAAGAAGTTTCGGCAGTACGTCTCGCAGTTTCCACCAGAGATGAGCCGCACTCGAACAACGGCACCTTCAAGCAAGGCGTGGTGATGACCATGCCCAGCGGCAGTACCGAAGATTCACAGTGTGTAAAGAGTCTTCTGTCGTCCAAGGCAAGGATACCGATGACAATGTAATCCTTGTCGAGCAGCGCTTTGATCGCTTCCAAGGCATCCGCGTGCAAAGGAGGGCACACGAGTCTTCGAAGCGCCTCTTGGATCGTATCTTCGCCATGGCATTGCTGCATATCGATGCAGAGATCTCGAACAGCCTGGCCCGCAATGTCGGAGTATGGCGTCTGTGGGTTTTCTCTCTGTCGATGTGATTCATGTTCAAGGTAGAGCGCCAGAAGTTCCGTGGAGTCGTAGCAGCCGACTCCGGCAGGATTGAGTGTGCTGATCGCGGCGCGGACGGCTGCTTCGCGGTCCTGAATAGAGCGAGAGATGTTAGCACAGTACTCCGCGCTCTATGGTCCAATACTCACAAATACTGTTCCAATTAGGTCGAACACGAAAACTTTGATACCTGACGCGGGCACCGGCTGGGCGGGGCGGGCTTCCTCTAGGACGAATACGAAATCAGGGTACTCTTCCTCCTCCCACTCAAAGGTGTCTTCGTCTTGAAGGGGTACTGGGTCACCGTCGAATGGAACTTGTATGTTCCAAAGCGCCGAAGCGGCTTGCATGATCGAAGTGGCCTGGATATGCTCGTCCTCAATCTCCATATTGCGAGATGGTGGAAGTTCGGAGAGCGCAACATACTACAAAATAGAGTGGTGATCAGACGGATAACATGCATTATGAATGTGTGAGTCACCTCACGAAGCTCTCGGAGCCATGAAACAGCAATGGTCACCCCCGACCACGAGTAGTCTGTTGTGAGCCTGGCGCGTTTATGTGAGTGCGGTATAATAGTATTGAGATGAAACAACGTACTGCTTGTATAGCCGTAACTCTCGAAAGATTGACGGTGATACATCCAGGGACGCCTGTTCAAACGGGAGGTATTCGTAGGTATGATTTCTGCGCTCGTTGAGAACTTCGGGAGGTCCCTGACCAGTCCAGGTGTCCCAACCGTATTCTACAAGTTCTTGACCGCCGGAGCTCAGAGACCGAGCTACCGCTAGCTGTCGCGATCGTTGCAAGATCGCATGATCGCTCACAAACCATTGGTTGAACTTGTCGACACTGACGTCGTCCAAGCGATAGAGACATCGGGGTCTAGGACTGGGTGATGGTGAATGGTCCAAATGAAACAGCGCTGGATCCTCAACTAAGATCGGCGCCGTATGAACATAGAGAGGGTGAGCGATATGAGGCAGTGGCGGTTCGACGCGAAGAGATCTTGGCTCGCGGTCTTTGTTAGGCATCAGAGCAAGGTATAGGCCTGTATATATACCCGTAGGTTTCTGTGGCGAGATGACGAACAGAACGGTGTGGTGGGGAGTGAATGACTCGGGACGGTGCCCGAAACCAGTGCCTTGAAGGCATACGTGCAGCGCAAGAAAGGGCCTGGTGGCGAGGCGATCTGCAGCCTGAACTCCAAAGTGCGAAGTCCAAGACGCAGACTGCCTTGGTGATAGCTTGACAGCAACAATAGCATGCGTACGAGGGGATTGGACCATCTCTGGGAGTTCGACTTGGTCGCGAGTTTCGATGTGTGCTGAAGACGATAGTTTTGGTACCCAAATAGTGCCCCACTACGGGTGCTGCGCACTCAGGCGCACGACTGGAGTCACCAGCGGGACGTGCGAGCCTTCTAGTGCTAGAAGTTGACACAGCGGGACCGGAGAGATTCAAATTCGCGAGGAGGCAATAAACAAAAAACGACCGGTATCAGTCGAGATTGGTGGTGGATTCGGAAACCGAGTGCGGCGAGCGCCTGATGAAAACGCGTGCAAATTTGGGCGCCCAGCACATACGCCACTACTCTAAGCTCTTACTGGTACCCAGTCCGACACGCTCGATGACTCCTCCATCTCGGTCGCAGTCTATAGCTCGTCATGCCTTCTGATTATGAACGGCGGATTGTGATGCATTCTACCGCTCGAGCTTCTCGAATCTACGAGCAACAGGAAGCAATCAAACCAGGTGAGCATTGTTAACTTCCTGCTCCCGGAGCGACAACATCATGCCCCACGGTGAATGACTCCTTTTCCATATATGTTCTTGTTGACTCGTCCTGGGACCCGGCCCTGTCTCTCCGGCCCTTTGTCGCATGATTCGAGTACGTCGCAGTTTGTAAGTCTTTACTTGGTTTTGCTTATTCGATATTCACAATGGCCGGCATCGTCGCTCGGACGTCTGCTCGGCGGTAAGGCACTGAACCATTCTAGTCGGCGGACTGCAAATTCCCTATCGTATCTAAGAAGTCAACATTGTTTTTCCCGATAAAACGCGGCTAGGTTCGGAGCGGTCTCATCACTGACTACTCCCTGTCCAGGTTGAGTTCTGCAGCATTATGCGATCTAGTTGGACTCTTGAGAATCTCATGATGATAAGCGTGGATCTAGGAGTTCCCCATTGAACACATGCCTGTGATCAGTACATCGATATCAAGCCAACCGGCAGCCCACGCGACATCACACCGATTTGCACCTCAGAGAATAGGGTTTACAAAACAATATTCTCGTATGCACATCTATTTGACATGATGAATAGTGCCGCGTTTCGTTAAAGGTACGTTGCATATCTATCAACCGTAGCGCTTGTATTGAGCGATATAAAAGACATGTATAGAAGTGGCGAGTCGTCACAGACCCATCTCCTGAGTACTGCTTATCCATCGTCTATCGTCTATATCTCCTTCACTATCATGGACGCGCATCATCAATCCCTCGTGCTACCCGCGCCGACAGCCGCTCCCAGTAGGACCGGAGAACTCGTTCTGTGGGCACCGCAACGCTTGGTCCTTGCGCGTTCTACCAGCTCCTGGAGACCCTCGTTAAAACCGCGTCCTTGCGTAATCATAGGGCGCGATTCGATGACGGATAACCTACAGGTCATACCTCTCTGCGGTGCGAAAGCGTTTCCAGGCGATATGTTTGGTAGAATCAGCCCTACCGTGAGTGACGCCACAGAGAAATCCTCGGACACACTCACAATCTTGTCGTAGATGGTGAAAGAATGGTGGGCTCCCGTACGCTTCGTGAATTTCAGGAACAATGTCACCGTTCTACCAATTCCCCAAGATGGCACGATGCGAATCCCAGCTAGATACCCTACTCGGCTAGACCTTGACCCTTTCCTCCAAAAACCGCCAAGGTGGCCAAGGGTCAAGCCGTCTTACATCTGGGTCGGAGATATTGGGGATCAGATACCGAGGGCGATAGAGTTTACAGGGCTACACTCGGCCGGCGGATATCTCTTCATGAGGCCGGAGGAAATTACCCAGACCATAGAGAACTGGCCACATAGTAGGTCACTCTGATCGCTCCCATCTATCCCATATTGACGATACTATTAATCCAGTCGCTCATGCAATGGGAGGATACCCTGAGCAGCTCCTAGCAGCGGGTTTGGTCTAAAGGCTCCATAATTACCCACTTTCGAATACTTGTCATGCACGCGGTAAATTAGAATGATCAATGGTGTAGGGTACGGAAAACAAGAGAAAGTAGCATTTCTTTGTCGGCTTTCTTAACATTTTTTGTAAAACCCCCCAACAATGCAATCCAATTGTCGTCTTCCGTCACGCTCACTCCACTCTTTGCGAATCCAAACCCGGTCGTATCATATTTTTCAACGTTGTGAGCCGAGCTCCCAGCCAAGGCATGAGTAGTATACCAGATACGTCCCTAGTCTTCATTGCAGAATGGATCGACGTATCCAGTATTACATCTCGACGTGCTCACACGTTCATAGACGGAACATAGACCTGACGCTGAGTGGCATTGATACAGTTGTGTGTTCACGGGATGGTGTGTTATTAGATGGACGTAACGTAAGTCAGGTTGTTGTGTCAACCGAGATACAATAGCACAGAGGAGATTGTGGAAAGAAAGTGGAAGTCCTAATGAGCGATGTCCGCGCAGCATGATACATCCGGTGCAAGTGAGCGACGGTGGGTGGTAAAAACGCAATTATGAAGGCATAGGTATCGATAAGTCACATGGGCTTGGTAATGCGAAATCGAGGATTGGGGGGTCGCGGACGACCGCCATTTGTGCTTCAGGCTCATCGTCCTCGAAGCCGTCCTCTTCTCCATCCTCTTCCTCTTCTTCCTCTACTATCCCGTCTATAGATGTCTGGGCATCTGCAGACAAGAGGTCGGCTTCCTCTTCATCCTCTTCAGGAATCGGCTCGTCGAACTGATCGTACTCTTCTTCTTCGTCTTCTTCTTCTGGGTCAGCATCGAGGTCCGGCTCGGTATCGCTGAAGATAGTATGTCCCTATGCAACGGCGTCAGGACTGGACACACGGAAGCTTCAAGAACACGTACGTGGGTTATCAACATCTTCGTAGCCCTATGGGCAGCACTCATATTGGCGAAGAAGAAGCCGACATCGTCATCTCCAGATCGAAGGAGGTTAGGACTGAATACGGTTGACAGAGAGTCTGAGGTCATCTGATTGCTCTCTTCGTAGTCCGTGACCCTGGGGTTGATAGAATTAGGCGACATATCTGCAACAAGATCAGAGAGCTTACTTGTCCAAATGCTCGACAAGGCGCTTAAGCAGGTCGAAGCGGGCGCGTGGGAGTTCGTGAATGACTCGGCGGATATTCGCTAATTTCGTGTCTAAGTCAACTTCACCTTGCGCACCTTGAGCTGCTTATAACAATCAGCGTTGTCTAACATGTGTCAAAGTGTAGATGAACGAACAAGCAGCGGTCATGAGGTCCACGTGCAATGGCGGCGGAAACATCCCTCCAGGTAGCACCCGGAACCAGCTTTTGATGAGGTCACATACAGCATTTATGTCTGTATATGGTTGTATGGGCCATTCGCCTTGCCACGGAGATAAATCAGCCACAGTCTGTGTAACAATACAGAGCACCCACCTCGGTTCAAAGAGTCCTTCAGTGCGTTCACCTCGGAATGAGCGCCCGCGAGGCGATCTGAGTAGTTTTAGCGAGACAAACTGTACATTCTCCAGGCAAGTACTTACAGATGCCAATCTCGCTGAGACCTCGCGACTCAACTTCCTTGACTAAACGGAGAAATACGGCTGGAATGGCTCCGGGTGCGACTTCTCCATTCGGAGCTTCACGCTCCAGCAGAAACTCCAAGTCAACACCGAACACTACACAACATCAATCAGTGACACGTACAATCAACTCTGTAAATACGTACCAGCTCTTGGATCGCGTGCAGCAGCACCAGCGGTTGCCAAATGTTCAGGAATTTGCATCTTGGAATTATGCCCAAGATACGTCAAACGCCGCTTGGCTGCGGATTTCGACACGCGGTCGATGGTGTCCATCCACTTCTTCATATCTGACTTGGTCAGAGCCTGCAGAAGGTAATGTCCGCCGTCTTCCGTGTCGACTTGGAAGGTGAACGAACGTTCGTTGTTGATGAACTGCGAGACTTTCGCATCCGCTACATTGAGCACCATAGCTGGCTTCCCAGTCGGGGTGAAATCGAGTTCGGCAGGGGTGCGTTTCGTGCCAGATGCCATAGTATCAGAGGTGAAAGCACTCGATATGGGCCGCATGAACTGCATGAACGCCGACGACATGCTCTTCTTTGGTCGATGTTGCTTTTGAGAGCTGAGGACAGGTCGCCGTGTATGCATGGCCTTATTGAGGTACTCCTCCCGCTTGTCTTGTCGCTGCTGCTCTTGGCGTTTCTCTTTGCTAAGTCTGTCGCGAAGTGTCCTGTCCCTCTTGTTCTTATCTTGTTGAGCTGAAACCAGGATTTGGAAGGGCCGCGGCTGGCGTCTGGTGAGGGATGTCGATGCTTGGCTTGCTTCGCGATAGGCATCCTCGCGGATGACCCGAAGATCGAACTCAACGTTGGCGACTTCTTGCTCGATGTTGTTGAGGCGTTCAAATGCTTTACGATCTAAGATGATACGCTGTCGGGACCTTCGTCGAAGACCAAAGGATGAAGGGTTTGTTAGCAACCCATGCATCGATCTACAAATGATTTCAAACGTTAGAGCTCGAAAGTTCGCATTACGGGAGGCTTACCTTCGTTTCTCGAAATTGACCAGAGAAGTACCTTCTTGGACCGAGGATTCTACGACATCTGGTAGGCTGATAATCTCGACCATCCTCTCCAACAGCCATCCCATATCTACAGTCAACGGCTCGTGAACCGGCACGCTGCTGATAGCAGGCCTTCCCAGCAGCCCGGTCAACGTATCACAGGTTGTACCACGTACACCTGCGACCGTTTGCCAAGCCTTGTGATACATTCGGCTCTCGATGCTCACAATGGCCGAGGTAATGACAGCTTCTACGAAGGATCTGACGCATGGTCGGTCCAAGTTGACAGCTTCCCCAGTGGATTCCATACTTCGTATTCGGCAGACTTCGACAGCACGCAACAATGTCTCCATCCTCGCTTGCCGTGTACGCAGTCCAAGCCTGGGAGCGACGATCCTAGAGACAAGCCATTTGCGTACGATGATGAACGCGCGAATGCAGCCACGGACAGCTGGTGGAAATAGGCGGTATAAAGAGTCTTGTGCGAATTCGGTGATCATGGTGGAGGGTTCGATGTCATGGATATAAGTGTGGATTGATTGAATCTCGACTTCGTCAGAGATTGCGTTCGGCTCGCGAGCTGGGAACCAGCCTAGACGATCGGCCGTTTGCACTTCGAGTATATCAGCAGTGACGAACAGGTCCTGAGAAAGTAATTAGCAGAAGCAATCATAAAACGACTAGCAAATCACCTCCTGTGCGACATTGCGGAATGCTGCGAGAGCCATGGCGTCCAGATTGCTGACTAGTTCCGCGGGGTCAAGCTGATCAACATTTGGCGGGTCAGCGCTGAATGTAGGTGCAAGAGCAGACGTCGAATCTGTCGCGGCCTCTAGAGCCGGAACCACACGCATTATCGGGCGGAAAGTTTGAGCAGTGAAGGCAGATATTACGCCCTTCAAATTGTCTCTCACGAGTGAGAATCCGTGCTGTATACTAGGGTCGTCCGCGTTGGCGGTGGCAGGTGGCAGGTGGTCGGTTGGGTGGCGGAAGAAGGATGTCATGGCAGAGTACAGCTGTAGATCATCCAAAGCATCTTGGGCGCCGCCGCCATCATGAAGCCACCTGCCTATCGTTTCCAGCACCTCTGAGCGCGTACGAACGATCGTGGCGAGCTCGCCAGGGGCAGGCGTTGAGGACTTTATTTGGGCGGCGACATATCGTTTCCGAAGAAGCTGATATCTCGCGTCAGACGTCATGCGCGAGTTAGACTTCGTGTACGCTCACCTCGAAAAATACGTGCGGGGTCACAAAGCTTCGGAATGTACTCCACCACACCCGCGAAAACTCCGCCATGTCTACTCTGAGCTCTCTCGTTTTTCTGTCGTTGAGCGGCATCTCGCCGTTGTCGTCGGCGACAGAAACAGATACGCCGTGCAGGCCCTCCACCAAAATATCGACGAGCCGATCCAACGTCCCAGCCTGGATGACGACGCGGAGTGGGCGTTCTGAGGTGATATCAGCGACTTCGAAACTTGGTTTTCTTGACAGAGCGGGTAAAGAACTCCGGCGAAGCTGACTAGGTTTCCGGTCAAGGCCCTTCGACCCTGGCTTCACCCTGACTGAGGGATTCCGGTTGAATGATTTCTCATTAGGTGTGCCCTCTACTACAGAGCTCGGGGGACGCGACGGTGCACGTGAAGGTGGCTGGGAGGGAGGAGCCTCGCCTGGTTGTACCAAGAGCATGAGCTCCCCGTCGTACACGATAATCACAGTTCCGCCAAGGTCTAATGGATCAGTCTTGTCCGGGATGCCCTTCCTCTGCCCGTCAATCGGCTTCGTCTCGCGTAGATGTTGCAAGTCCTGAAGATTGAGGCTCGATGTTGTGCTCTCCAAACGGCCCCGATGAATAAGGGCACGGTTGACGAACGCGAAGGTTGGGAGAAGATCCAAAAATAACAGAGGTGTTAGCGGGTGGAAGGTTTGTGGGGCCGGCGGGCGTGTCCAATAATATGGCTCAAAAAGCCCCTTGCGACGCGGTTCGGCCGCCACAGATAGTGACATAAACTGATCGATACTGAACGCTACTTATTAGAGTTCTTGCCCGTATCGAAGGCAGAGATAAGACTTACTGCTTGAACTTCGATGCGACACCGTTGTTGCCGCCTCCCTGCGAGAAGAGTTCTTGCCAATGCTGTGCGAGCACATCGACATCAGCGGATTCGCCAGATGCCTGCACTTCTGGGCTCTGTAAGCACAGCGAAAACGCGCGCTTCATGTTCTCAAAGAGTCGCCATGCGTGGACAAACGCTGATACCTGCCACTCGCTGTCTGTAACATGCGCAGCATGTAGCGCCTCCTTCATCTGTGCGATCTCGAGGCCGGCCCACGGGATATACGTGCCCTCCTTCACCGCCGCAGCTGTAACTTGCGCGCCGTCAGACGGGTACACCCACGCCTGCACGGTGCGCAGCGCGTCTCCGCCGACGCGTTTCCACGCTTTGTCTAAACGGGCTATCGGGCGTGCTGTGAGCGCCGCGAAAATCGCGCGCCACGAGCACTCGTCGCCCGTTCGTCGACACAGCTCGCCGATGTGCACCCACGCCGCGATGACGTCTGACCGTGAATGCGCACGGGTTGATGGAGCGCTGTTGTTCGGAACGCCGTCGAAGCTGCGACCGAAGACCGTCTGAGACGATTGCAAGTGCGGGGAGTCCGCGATGAGAATTTGTAGTAGAACGACCTTGGTGAGCCAGTGGGGATGCTCGTCCTCGCCGGTGAACGGGAGGAGTGGTGATGGTGGTTCTGCAGTGTTCTCGGGGTTATCAATCTCGGTGTGGTTGTGACTGACGTCTGATAACCGACACGTAGACACTGGTAGGTTGGACGGTAGCTGCCGGAGAGCTCTGAGGTTGAACATGAATAAACTCCTTGCAACGAACTGCGCATCGAGGCTCAGTAGCAGTTCCCTCGTAAGGCCTCCGCTCTCCAATGTGCGGTGCAAACTCTGCTGTGAGTTGCGCGCATCTTTAGGGAGCGCGGGCTCCCCGAGCGCGTCGAGCAGCGACATCATCCGCTCAGTCTTGTGTGTATTAGGGCGCGGAGAGAAGGCTCCAAGATCGGGAGACTTCTCCGTTTCGTCCAGCTGTGGCGATGGGGTGTACAGGGCTTGCGTCGACACAGACTGCGGAATACCGGATATCTTCGAAGACGTCCTTTGAGAGAAGCTGAAGTCGGGAATAGCATCGCTGCGCCACGCTTCCCATGCGGCACTGTCTGCAGGTGAGCCGTAATAGCCGAGATATTGCTCTGCGAGCCAGGAGATCTTGGCCTGTGCGGATGCCTTCTTCGCTTCCTCTTCCTCCGGAACCCCTCCTGTACTGGCTAAAAGCATTACGCAGCACCGACAAAATTCGGTTTCGAATTGTGTGCGATCCATCACTGATGGAAGTGAGAAAAGCACTGCACACGAGAAATCTCGCCAGTGCAAGACGTGGTTCGGGACTGGGATTGCTTGCGCGTCGACGTCCGCATCTTTCTCTTCTGCTGGGACTGTAGTCGCGTCGTCGGGCGCATCAGTCTCAGCATCGCGCGTGAACGTTGTGCTGAATACGGCCTCATGAATGAGCGCCTCCGTGCTGCCGCGTTCCACCTCCTCGCCGTGAACAAGCCCTGGATGTGTTGAGCTGCCCCAGAACGCGCGCTTGCGGCGCCCATCGTCTCCATGACCTTCTCGGCCGTTCGCACCTCTCCCTGTGCTTGTACCTGTTTCTTCACTTGCATCGTGCCTCTCTCTTTCGTCCCTCTCGTTCGCCTCGCCGACGCCCTCCTCTTCCAGTACAACCACGAGTTCTGTGGGAAAGAGCTCCTTGACACTCGCGCTTCGGTCGCTGGGCGGCTTATAGAAATACAACTTGGAGCCCTTCAGCACGAGCTTGAACGGCTTCCAGCCTTTCGCGAGTGTGAGCCCGCCTCCACCCATGTATGCGTGCGATGCGCGCGGATTCGCCATATTATTGACAGCGGACGGCGAGAATTCGGACAGGCGATTGATGAATCCCGAGTGGAAGACGACTTGGGAACTGCGTCTATCACTGCGATTGCCGGTATCGTTGTCCCCTGGTTCCAAGATTGTCGGCGGCGCGAGCAGCGTGGACGACGCGCCTGGACGATCCAACGGGCTCACATTGTCTGCGCTCATATTCAGAGGTGACACGGCACGCGAGCTGCCGAGTCCGAAGGGGAATGTGGGCCGTGGTGTGGGGCCTGCGCCAATGCTGCCGTTGGGCAAAATAGACCTTTCTTTCATGGACTCCATGTCTGGGGGTGAGAACCCTTTCTTCTTGGGGCTTGAAGGCGTCAGCCCGATCTTGGGGGACGACAGTTTTGATGGCAGTCTGGGAGTAAAGGAGTGAGAACGCGCATGTACTGTGCCGCTCTGCGCGCCTGGCGTAAGCGGAGGTGTGCAACCATTTGCTGGCGAGGAGCTGTTCGATGGCGGCTGCATGGCCGTGCGCTGGGGAGGTGACGACGACGGGCTCTCTGTGTTCGTCGTGATGGTTGGGAACGGGTATGCGCCAGGGCCTGACGCCGAGGTGTCGGGCGAGTGTGCAGACGTGGGCGTTTGACTGCTGCTCACGCTATCATTGCGGTTGTTTCTGTAGTCTTGCACGCGGTCGTGAAAAGACGTGTCGATGGGGTTGAGATTGGGCGTGGAGTGCGAGAGCTTGCCCAAGTCGTCGGCGGATCTGGACCACGGCTTGCGCGAGAGGTTGCGTAGATCGCCCAGCCCACGAGATGGTGCAATGCGCGAGGGTGAAGAGGGACCATGTAAAGAGGGCGTGCTTGGTGATTCCAAACCGGTCGCGGTGCGTGCAAGCGACAGATCCAGCACAGAACTACGGTCGTCTAAGCGGAAAGCGCGAGACAACCAGATTGGGACTCACCGACTGCCCGCTCCCGACAGATTGCTCAAGTTCGACGGCGGCTCTGGTCGCAACTGGTCCAAAATGGGCCTAGGATCAGTAGGGTGTGATATCTTGGGCTTTCGACCAGAGCTTGTGCTTGCCCTCGGTTCGACCGAGCTTATAGACGAGCGACCAGGAAGAGAGCCGCTTGAGTTGGAACGGTTGAACCATTTGGTGGGTTTGGAGAGGAAGGACGTGAAACCGTTCGAGGGCGAGGCAGAACGAGGAAAGCTGAGCGAACCACCTGGAGAACGCGCGCCTTGCGTTGGCAGCCCTGCATCAGGCGGGCTCAATGTGTTGACAGACGGAACCGCACGTCGTGGGGCCATGAATGGGGGTCGATAGACGGTGGACAAACGAGTGGACCTGCAGAGAGTGAGCGTTGCACGACCTCGAGAACGCGAAGGGTCGTTCCACTTGCCTGAACCGCTGCGAAAGAGGTATGGAAGATACAAAAACGAAGGGTATCGGAATCCAGTCCGCTCTACAAACTAGAAAGACGATTTGTTCTTCAAGCGTGAAAGGACTCGTGCAATTACCATCAAAGAAAGACACAACACTCGTTTCGCTGTCCAAGACCCAAGTCGGTCTTGCCGACCACACGGCCATCTAGCCGCTCGTTGTCTCGGTGCGCATTACCGGTTTATTGGTCCGGAAAACAATTTCGCGGAGATCAAATCAGACACTCATGTGCTGCCTCTGATAGAGAGCCTCACGTATTTGGCAATCGTTTTCATACTCCGACATAAGGCAGATCGTCCTCCATTGCCAGCCAACGCAGACATGCGTGCCTTGGGCCGTGGCTCTTGCCACCACCCATCTATCTTCATGTCAATCTTTGCTTGAAATTGACCAGGGGGGCGTCCAAATGTTATGCACGAGGCTACTGAACACATTTTGATGCGGCGGTTGTTAAGCGCCCTACCCCGGAAGTCGAGCCATCTCCCTCGCGCACATTCGCCCCATCGATGTTATCCTGTGCGCCGTCTTTTATGCTGATGATCAGATAGATTTTGCCTGCGCAGCTCGCTGCTCATTGTTTTCACGCCTCGTTTGAGATGCAGTAGCCTACGGAACTACGGAACTCGGCGGTCAATCGCCGGGCCTTGCGCGCAGATCGACTACGCTATGAGGAGCACGCAGTTGAGCACAGAGTAGGGAATATATATATCTGCAGAAGCCACGCCGGACATCGTGCCTGGGTAAGAACAAACACTCTCAAGGCAGTAAAACCTCAGGTTCCTGATTTCTGTCACGCTTTGACGTCCCTGCCACTAAATCTTCAGGCGGTTAACGATCTACTCCACCTCGCAAACTCCCATATGGCTGTCGAAGCAATCAAGCGAACGTTGTTTTTCAAGGAGATTCACTCAGAACGATGAGTGAGGTCAAATTTCGTTCGAGCGCGCCGCTGGTGTATGGCACCTGTCGATTGAACAGACCGCGTAGTAGCACTAAATCTATATGAGGCTGTATCCCCCATCAACTTCGATCCTTTGACCAGTCACGTAGTTGCATCTGAAAAGGGTATTAGATGTAAACTTTGGAATATGGGCGAACGCATACTTCATCACGAACAGAAAAGCCTCAGCGATCTCATCCGGCAATGCCACATGCTTCACAGGAATTCTTTGGGCGACCCCGTCAAGCATCTGAGCCTTAGCTTCTTTAGAGAACCCGTCCCATATCTGAGCAAGGCGTGAACTCGTCATTATATTATTTTCACTACAATGCACGAATTGTTCTCACCTCAGTGTCAACGAGTCCCGGACACACCGCATTTACCCGGATGGGTGCCAGTTCAATCGCTAGTGCACGCGCAAGAGCATCCACGGCGCCAAGGGCGCTGGTGATTAGTGGATGTTCTGGCATCGGCTTGAGCAGAGAACCCCCTACATTCATGCAGGTGAGATGACAGATGAGTCAAACGAGTAGATGCCGCACCAACGGTGAACGTGATAGACCCTCCTTCCCGTATCTTTGCCTTCTGCGCAACCGTAGCTGGACCCCAAAATCGTACATCGAAGACGTCTGGCAAAGAGTCAGTCACGCCACAACGACTGACAAGCGGAAACGAGGACGTACCACGGTACTTGTTCAGGTCCACGCTGCGGAAGTCGAATCGCGTGATGCCGCCCGGTGTGATGACGAGGTGGTCGATCTCGCCGGCTCTCTCGCAGAAAGACTGTATGGCATGTGTGTCCTTCAGGTCGACCGTATCACCCGTGAGTTGATCCTTGATGTCCCCCTGTCGCTGCAGTTCCGGGTCTGAGAGCAGCCTTTTGATCGCGGCGGTGACTCTGCCCTGAGACGAAGACGCGATGACAACGTGACTGGCGTAGGAGAGCAGCGAAGCTTTTGCGACACCGTAGCCGATACCAGAGGACCCTCCGATGACGACAATTTTCTTTCCTTGTAGTGTAGCCATGTCGATATTGTCACGTTTGAAGAATTGGGGACATCTGGCCAAGAGGAACGGGCTTTATATTCTCACTTTGCTATGCAGCATGAATTGGATATGACATCCTCGCTTTGTAATGTGGCCTTGACGAGTATCTATATTGCGGCTTTGTAATGAATTCTCCCATGATCGTGCGGGTCTGCGAACGTCGAAAACCAATCAACAGTGGCACTGAAAAACGCCTGGATCGATATCAGCTATGTAGCGAGCTAGGCTCAGTGACATTGAGTGACCGCACCTGGTACCTTGAACACGCTGTAGCTTTTCGGTGACCTGGACAACAATTCTTCGCGCTTTTCGACTGAGTAAAATTGGTTGACTCGTGTCTTTGTAATGCAACCCGCATCCCAACTGGCTGTTTAGATTTACGCCACCCGAGTCGGATTAGCTGGGAAGCAGCAGGAAGTAGCTCACCTGGATCTAGACCTAGAATGCTCAACGCGTCGAAAACGTTGTCAAGAACAGGGTATTCACAATCAAGAAATAAACATTCGGAAGGTTTGGTCTTCCCGAGGAGACTTCGCTAACTATTCACACCTAAGTGGCAGTCAGCTGCATACTCCGCTCAGACGGTGAATTCAACGAGGACTTACGCATCGGGGAGATGGACGCATCTGGAACACGAGAATTGTCCGAACCCTGTGAAGCGTCTCCGACTGTTGTCGGCATTAGTCATGCAACCATCCGCGTCAGGATAGTCAGGACACGCGTAGACGGATATTTTCTGGTAAGAGCCTGTTCGAAACGAGGCCCATGTAAAGCGCTACTTGACAACTACATACGATGTAAAAGGAGCGCTACGAGAGCTACTCGTAATATAACTCGAAGATCTTTCCGTCGTTCGTCGATAGTGTCACCGTCCCTTGCGCTTGGTCTAGGCATATGTTGTTCACCTCTCCCAGATCCAGCGCCGCGGGTATGTCCATGTTGCGCACAATCAGCGTAGCAGCGTCCTCTGTAGCACCGGCATGCATAGAAGAGACTGGCGGGAAAGTGACGAATTTGAGCTGCCTGCCGGAAGTGTAGTATTCGTGCCCGCCGAGTGTTCCGTCGATCACGGTCGGGTCGACGTGCTCGATCCATACCGCATGCCCGAAGTCTGTCGCGATGAGAGGGAGCATGAGCTCCTCCTCCTCGTCATCGTCATCCATGTTATCCCCATCCGCCAGGATCTGGGTGCACATTGGCATGCATGCGACTGGAAACGGTGGCGTCACGTATGAAATCGCGTACTTTTGCGTCGGTGTGGGCGGCGTGTCCGAGTCGCCGCCAGCGCCATTTGCAGACCGCTGATCATGAGTACCCTCTTCATCAACCTGTCCAAGTGGCAAGCCCGTCTCGAAGTAGTGTTGCGTCAGCACGAAGCGCGGTAGACCATGCGACGCATTCTGCGCCACAACGAGCGTGATAGCGCTGGAAAGATTTGGTATGCCAGGGAGCGTGGGCCACCACTGGCGCACGTAGTGCGCCGAGTCTGGAAGCCATGCAGGCGAACAATACTGGTATGGAACCAAAGAGACGAAGCGGCGAGATGCTGGAGCGACAGCCATCAGCGAGGGAACATAGTTGCTTGATGCGCCACCAGGTTGCGCCCGCGCGCGAAGGAGTGATAGAGGGTAGAAAGACGCAGACGCGATACCATCTCGCTCGGTATGGATGGCCAGATGGTCATCATGTAGGTAACATGACCAGGTCGCGTTGTTGCACTGTGTGGGGAAGATCATCAGCGAGAAACCGTGAGAAAAACGTCATAACGCACCCATTTGATACCAGTGTCGATGAATGAGCACACGTCTTCGTCCCAATCGGGGAGTAAATACAGAACAACGGTCCTGGTGGAAGGTAAGGAGACAAAACTGGCGACCATGCGAGAGGAAATGTCGAGTAAGAAGAGGTTGCAGGGATCGCCGTACATCGTAAATGCTGCTTCGTGCGTGAACACAGGAGATCCATCAGAGCTGCCTGCAGGGAATCGCAGCTTGATGATCTCGAATGAGACCCGCGCTGGACCAACGTGTGCCCCTTTC
Source organism: Ceriporiopsis andreanae CBS 279.92 (assembly GCA_001969225.1). Lineage (NCBI taxonomy): Eukaryota > Fungi > Basidiomycota > Agaricomycetes > Polyporales > Meruliaceae > Ceriporiopsis > Ceriporiopsis andreanae. The sequence continues at coordinate 1,533 of ALYI01004055.1, read as the reverse complement.
CTGTGTATGGATGAGTACTGAGTATGCGGGTATTTAAGTTGCGCCGTGTGCGCACTCCTCTTTTGACAGCGGTGTCATAATCGCAAAATACGCCGCGTGTGACTCCCAATCAAGGCGGCACTTCCACATAAGCGACGGCTTTTCGCACTTCCACTCTGCGGCAGCCTGGTCGCGACGCATGTCCCAGCACACCATCTTCCCGGATTCTGTCATGAATACTGTGTGTGCGCCCGTCAGTGAGCCCATCCACTCCATCGGGTCATCTTCGGGCCCCTTAAGCAGCCTGTACCAGCAACCTTCCGGAACCTCGGGGTGTGCCTTGCGGTAGGACGCGGGCGACCGTCTAGGCGACCGCTTCGACCACGCATCTTCCAGTGAGGACGCCCGAGCCACAGCGCGCGCAAGATCTTCCGTTGTAAGGTCAGTGATGCGTGTGAAGTCCGGTAGAGGTATTGGACGACAGCGACGGAGAAGGGACTGTGCGACGCTCATGAAGACCGTGCGAGTGTGCATGGCACGGTGCAGCGCCTTGCAGCACTAAAAAAGACGTTAATGGTCGTAGACTGCTCAATGTAACCACTGACCTGCAGGAGGACATTTACATCACTAATGTCCAAGAAGTGCGCGATGAGAAGATGGATATCGAATGGCAGCGTGGCGAGCGATATACTGCGTACACTGTCCTCCTCGCCAGTCATGACGCTCTTTGGAAGCTGAGATGTGTACATAAGTATTGACAATCACTCGTTAGGACTTTATCATATCAAACGACACTCACGGATAGCAAGGAGGTCTCGATGCTCAATCACGGAGGAAGGAGGTCGAGCGGATGTGACAACAGACGCCAGACCGTGGCTCGGAAAGGAGGAGGAGGATCCAGGAGGAGTTGTATTTTTGACTGGTAGCCTGTTACATGTACGCTACACTGGGTGGTTGAACCGGTTTAGGAACCGGTTAATCCGGAATAAAACCGGAATAAAAAATCATAGAAATGTTCCGATTTGTAAGGCGCTAAACCGGGAAATTGAACCGCGGTTTTGTTTCTAATTTTCCGAGCGGAAATATGGTAGCGAGATCGCATTTTTGACCACAGAAATGATTCGGTTTTTGTACCAACAAATACGACATGTGAATCTAATTTTGAGACTTCGCAAACCTATCAAATCCAGAACGCAAAATTTGATGCTTTTTGTTTTTTCATGGGGTTAAATTTCTACAAAAACAAAAGCCGCCTTACAGATTGTCTACAGATCTGTATGCGCGAAACTGGAGACTTTTGTTGCAGTTTTCATCCGATTTTGACCTGAAGCAAACAAAATACAAAATGTGTGACATTTGTGACATGCCTTTCAGTTTCTCCTGTCAAAACTCAAACCGGATATGCATATTTGTGTCGCGAAAACCGGGACTCAAAACTCGTGTTTGAGCTTCTGGTTTGATTCTGGTTTGTCGTGGCTCAATCCGCACCCAAGTTCTCGGTTTGTTTCTCCGGTTCGTATTTTTGGTAGGACCAAAATCGCGCAGCGGTTTCCC